>APFE031010980.1:0-29965 GCA_000404065.3 Pinus taeda
AACAAGGGAGCCACTGCCATAGCGGTAGTCCTTGCCGGGGTTGAGAAACTCGAGTAGGCAATAATTTTAACATACTATTAACGAGAACAGGTATAGAAAATGATGTTGACCTATTATATGTTCCCCATAAAATATATGGGGCTGTTAACAAGAACAAATATGGAAAACGATGTTTCCGTCCAATTGTGGAATAGATATAGAAAAATGGTATCGCATATAAATAATAACATAAAATCTTTTTTGCCTGCGTCTTTAACTTCTCCATTAAAGTTCTTTAGCGCGTAACAGATATGGGAAACATTAAGTTCTTTAGCGCGTAACAGATATAAAAAACGATGTTTCCGTCCAATTGCGGAACAGATATAGAAAATGATGTTTAATCTTCACACATTTATAAAAATGGTATAGCATATAAATAATAACATAAAATCTTTTTTGCCTGCGTCTTTAACTTCTCCATTAAATTTCTTTAGCGCATGCATCATCTCAATTTGCTAAGATCTCCTCAACAAATATCTCCTCAACAAATCTCTGCACATTATCGGCTATTCCCAACTCATCTACACGTCTGCAAGCTCTGATGGCGATTTTAATCTTCATAAGCAAAAGCTTTCAACGCAATTGTTATTTCAGCGTTAATTTTCATAAGCAAAATCCTGCAATGTGCAACCAATAGTGTCTTAATAACTACCATAGTTGGTATTTCATTTTGGTTATAGTGTTTTGTAAAAATATTGTTTGACATTATCCAGAAAATAGGTATAAAGTGAGTATGTAAACAATTAAACAATTTGAATAACAAATATGTGAATATTTAATTCAAGGGTCCTAGACTTGGTCTTTATGACGTTGAGCACATAAGAGTTATTTAATGATGCATAAGACTATTATTATTGATAAAATGACTCTACATATCACCAGCGTGACAAACTCTACGTCATCTATATGGAAATACAATTGCATATACTAAATTGTTCGTTAATAAAATAATTAGCAAAAAAATCAAGTTTATGCGAATTCCCACAACTATTCTCCGCATTAAAGTTTCAGGAACAAAGTTTAAGAAAAAATATCAAGTTTATGTGAATGCCGACAGTTGTTCCGCGCAGGGCACTAAAGTTTCAGGACCAAAGTTTAAGCCAAAAAATCAAGTTTATGTGAAATGCCGATAGCTATTCCGGGAATTAAAGTTTCAGGATGAAAGTTTAAGCGCCTAATGTCAGTAACTGTTCTGGCAAGTAAACGTGGTGAGAGACTAGATGAAATATGTATTCATGCCTCGGACGAAGACAACCACCTGGCGAGAGCAGTAGGAGATTTGTCTTTTTTATCTATGTGGTGACAAAGCTTCGAAGGAAGTTACAAAATGGAAAAAAGAGTAACAGCTCAGAAAATTACAAACAGCCCACCTAACTGATCGCTTCCTCCCGCAGGCTGCTCTTTGCGAAAAAAGTATGTAAAACCCCAAGTATCTGTTTCCATTACGGCCATGTATACCACTTACACAGTTTTTCAGTTTTCTTTCAGGTCAAAACGCTGATTGTCACAAGCTACGTTCGTAGAGCGTCGGTACTACTTCAGACCCTCGCGGATTTCCATTGGGACAGCAAATGCTATCATGGGAATTATATTTCTGCTTTTGCGGCTTCAAACAACATTTAAAATGACCTATGTGGTCCATGGCTGCGAGTGTGTGAGTGGTTTATACTCTTGTGGTGTTCAAATTTAAATGGGGTAGTTTAACAGTTGACCAACCTTCCATTCCCCTTTTCTTTATTTAATTTGTTGGGTTCAATTTTGCTATGGTAGGAATTTTTTGGAGTTTTAAATTTTAGCTATGTAATTTTGTGTAATTTATATAAATCTAGTATTTCATTTCTCTGAATTTACTATTTCACTAAGATCATATTATCGAGTTCCAATTAGGATAAGAAAATAAACATCTAATAGAGCTTAGCCTGCTCCACTTTAAAATCTGCTAAAAAAAAATTAGAATTTTGATTATTGCTATTCAAAATTGCAAAACCTTTTTGAAAACATCTGTATTCTATTTATCAGATTTGATTCAAATGAAACCATAACATGTTGTTTCACTGGACGTAAAATTTACATAATGAAAATGATTTTCCCAGACATTCATAGGCATGAGATTTGTGTAGGCGAACCACATATAACAGTCCAATTCCTTCTCTCCAATGAAATCTGGTAATACAGAAAATTAGACATCCAACATTTCACAAATCTAAATCAATTCGATTTATCGAAATCAGAGGATACGGGAAGTTAGATCTCTAACTTCAGGGAGATCTAAGTCGACTCAAATTTAAACAAATTTCCAAAAACAATTGTTTTACAGAATGTGCGTGCTTCCCTTCATACAATTTTTGAGAATCTGAGTGCTTATTGTATTTTGATTGTTTCCTTCTCAACAACTAATATCCTTTTTTAACTTTGATAAACGACTCAACAAATCTTATCATCAAACTGATAGGTGAATTCTGCAAAGTCAAAACAACATTTGAACTGCCCTATCTGTTACCATTTTAATGAACAAGGGCATGATATAGCAGAAATCGCGTAGAGAAATGAGCCAAATCCCTTAAAAAAAAACATAATAGCCATCCCTAACCTTTCCTTCCCGCAACCATAATTTCTTTGATTACAAATAAAACATTGTTTCTCTTCCCTTCGGTAACATTGATCGCCATTAATAAAAGCTCATCGCTGAATGCAGCATCAACCCATCGAACTGCTGTTCAACTCAGCAGGTCAATGCTGCACTCAATGATGAGCATTTACCTCAACACGGAATTTGTGAATAAATAATACAAAAAGTTGCGCTGCAAGATAATGGGTAGCTGCCGAGAGGCACTGGTTTGAATATGTGCGCCTATAATAGAAGATATTTCTAAGCCTTGAATTCATGAATGCAAGAGTAGCTTAGCTTGGTTTAGAAATTGATTAGTGTGGAATGGAGTTGTCTAATGAGGTCACTTTATGGCTTCCTGAAATTCGTGAAGAATGGAAAAATGGATTCAGCAGGATCCCTTCAATTTTTCAAATTCCCCAAAAAAATTTCAAATTGACTTAGAAAACATTTTTCTGAAAAAAATCCCTTTTGTTTAATTTAAATTTCCTGCTATTTAACAAACCCTCTGCTATTTAACCAAACCTTGCTTCAGTATCCTGAAATTATTTTCTTCAATTTACTGAATATATTCAACAAATTATGATGGAAAAAAAAAATACCTCGTCTAGTTTTCCCTTAGAAATCTTCTCCGCTCAGTTTTTGCGCACCAAAATTCTCTGTGGATCTGGAAGCTTCTTTCTGAGGCCAACTTCTTTCTCTGATAAGTAGGCTAGTAGCTTCTTTCTCCTCTGTCTGGCACGCAACCCTTCAAGCGAGCAAGACCACGGTTCTGGCACGCAACAGCTCCACTGACAGCACCTTCCTCTTTGCTGGACAACAACTCTTGCCCTCACACACACAGGCTCTGCCCGCCTTCAACAACTCTGACACGTAACAGCACGGATAGTGCCTCTCCACGCAGCGTTCCTCTCCATGTAGCGTTTTCCTTCACGCTTCAGGCACCTGAAGAAGCCGCCGCCTGAAACCTATCCACTTGAATAAGACAAACAGGAATACTGAAGAACAGGAAAAGTGAAGGTTGCTGACTGAACATGACGCAGGGTGACTGAATACGTTGTTGTGAAGTGATAAATGGCGGAAATGTGAAGTGATAAATGGCGAGAAGAAGTTGACTGAGAACACAGACATCTAGACACCTGGACTGCATGCAATCTATGCGTGTCTCTTACCATTACCGCCATACCCTTGCTCGCTCGCACATTTTTTTGAAAAGCTTATGATAAAACAACTTGCCCGTGCTCGCTCGTACATTTTTTTGAAAAACTTATGATAAAACAACTTGCCCTCACTGAAATAACATCGGGACACGTGAGGCCGGCAATAAGACCTCCAAACAAAAACATTGGATAAAAAATTGTTGCGCCCAACATTTTATTTGAAACATTGGTTTAAACTTTAAATGTACCGAACATATTAATCGGTCAAAGTGATTTAATAGTTGGTCAACACCATATCGAATGCTATAGTCCCTGCTATGCCGGAGGCAGGGACTAATAAGGGAAAGGAAATTAATATTTTTGAGTTAAAAGTTTTCAAAAATATTATTGAATTAATAAAAAATGAATTTTTTAAAGTTAAATTTGCAAACAAGTTAATTTTCTATGTTTTTCTCAAAAAAATCTTCGATTTTATTTTTTTCCAAAAATGTTTTACCTAAATTTTATGGAATAAAATTATTTAATCATAAAAATTGCCACACATTGTAAAAGCAATACAAAGTCTTAATATATTTGATTTTGTTTTGAAAAATATTACAAAATATTTTATAGTTCGTATATTTAGGACTAATGATATTTCATCAAAGAATTAAGACTATAAACCAATGCTCCAATTAGGCATACATTATAACTAGAAACCCTATTCAAATGATGTCACTTGGTTCAAAGTTGGTCATCAAACATGGTCGGCATTGTGGGAGGAAGTAGAGCTCCCACCTATAGCAAAGTGGTAGCAAAGGAAAAACACCCCAAACAATCAATGACTCCAAATCTTCATGTATTTGCAAAAAATGAATCCATCTAGCAAAAAGATGTAGCAAACCTAGAAACAGTCATAGACCTCCAAGAAGTTGTCTTCCAAAAGATGCTATAGATACAATGTTTGAAGTACACAAGCAAATCGTATTCGGAAATATATCTAATACATTAAAGACCACACCTTAATAGGAAAATTCTCGGGCATTTGACCCTTTAAGAATTCCCTCTCTTAGTGGATCCAATAGAAATGGAAACCAAAGGGCCATATCAATATTGAACTAGGAGCTAAATGTTTCTTTACTAATATTTTTCCAACATAGAAGATTGAATGCAAATATTTAAGAAAAACCCATATTTATTCAATTTGTAAGTATTTACGTAAGGTTTTGGATAGAGAGATTTGTCCCTAACAAATAAACTTTCATAGTAGCTCCAATATGAATTCAAATGTATTCCCCACCCAAAGGGTTTTGGGATGAAGAGATATTAGCTTAAATTGGAAATGTGTTGGGGAACTTTGCCAATGTATTAGAGGCTATGAAATAAGTGAGATTTATTTCTTGTGCCTGCATTTATGTTGTATGAATTCCTTAGAACCCTTACCTAAATCCATTGAATTATGTACTACCAAAATGAACTCAAGAAGAAAACCATGGACTATGAACACATTCCTTTTAGATGTCATCATTTCCATCAATATGGGCATCTTTATCGAAAATTTCCCCTACTTGCCCCTCTAATCCCTTTGGATCGGGCCTAGGCATCAAACCAAGATGGATTTTCAAGGTCATATAGTTTTTTTTATGGCCCTAAACCACCTCTTCCATCTTCACACTCTGGAAAAACACTAGCCACTAGAAAAAATTTTGACAACCTTGACCCCTTGGGTCCCTCCTATGAACTTTCCCATCTTGAGCTAGAAATTCCTAACTAATAAATCCAAAAGTCTTTAATGAAATTCCTCTTCCCTCCTCCACAAAAGTCTCAAAGATAGTGATACAAGAGCTTCTATCAACAAAATCAAATATCACATGCCCTTGAAATACCTAAATTTGTAAGATCTTAGAAAGGAAAAGACCTTAGTTCCATTTCTGAGCATCAAGTAAAAATTCTAAGTAGACTTATTCTCAAATCTAGGCAATGGGCTCAGAAATCTTCCAAAGGTCAAAAAAGTGCCGATCGACTTGGGGTTCACGTGTAACCCTTGAAGGAGATAGAAAATCCCCATAAAGACGAGAAAAAGGAAGTAAGAGAAATAATAAAATCCTAGAGGAATAGTAGGAAATCCTAGTCAACTTGGGTAGAATCAAGCTGATCTTAGAGGTCTACGCCTCCACCATCTCCTTCCCTCCATGAAATTCATATATTGGAATGTTATAGGTCTCAAATGTAAAAGAAAACATAAGCTTCTAAAAGAAAAATAGAACTTAGAAAATCAACACTTTTTATGATCCAATAAACTAAAACTTTGTGCAAAGCTATAAGTCAAATGATATATAAATTGGGACAAGGCTTCCAATCAATAGCGATCAACGCTCAAGGTCAATGTAGTGGCTTAGCGATTATCTACAACTTTCAAGAAGTCTTAGTTGCCAACATGTTCACCAATGTCAAAATCTTAACCATCCAATTCAAACTCATTTGGTCTTCAAAAATATGTTTCATCTTAGATGAATATGGTCCAATGTTACCCCCAGAAAATGTTCAACTCCTCAATTTTAGCAAGTAGATCAATCTTCTAATCTCCCTATTGCATTGGATTCTTGGTGGGTCTTTCAACTTGATCAAATTCCTTAAGGAAAATAAATGAGGTATTAGAAAATTATAGGAAAATTATATCCTATATAATGGCTTCTTCCCAACTACTAGACCTAGACACCATCAATGGTATCAATACTTAGAATAATCATAGAGGAGGCTTACAAAAACTAAATTTTAAACTTGATAGATATCACATCTTAGAGAATATAATGGTCATAGATATATTCATGGAAGATTCCATCCTTCCAAGTCATAGACTAGATCATTGGTTGATCAAGATAGAAATAAACATCGAAGCTTGTCCAAGGAATCAACCTTTCCACTTGGAAATATTTAGGATCTAGCACCAAACTTTTCCCAACAATTTCAAGGAATGATGGGATGATGTGAAAAATATATAAGGAAATACCATGTATCAACTAGAACAAGAATTAAAAACATGTAAAAAATTAGCATAAGCTTTAGAACAATGAAAAATGTGGGGATATGCTCCAAGCCAAATAGGGCTTAGAGGCCCAAATGGAAAGGACTCAACAAGAAACCATGCCCCATGGTAGGTAAAATGAATTAATCAAAGGGTAAATTAGAATCCTCACCTAACATGAGGATTGAATAAAATAGGAGGAAATCCTATGGAAATAGAAGTCTTGAATTCCTTTGTTGAAGGAAGGGGAGAGAAAAGCATCATTCTTCCATAGTTCGATGCTTCTAACACCGCGAGCATAATCAAATTTCCTTCTTAAGAAATAAAGAAGGCACCAACATTCATGACCATGTCGATATGGCACAAGAGCTAGTCTAATTTTACAAGGCTCTCTTGTCAAACCCCATGCCTCAATGAAATGTGACCATATAAAGAATTATGTAGCATATCCCTTCACTAGTCACCAATGAAAAAAATGAGACCCTCTTGCATGAAATGACCATTGAGGAAGTGGAATTAGTGGATAAATCCATGCTAGTTAAAAACAAGACCTTATTCTTAAATAAATTTACGATAATCTTTTGTTTCTAGGCTAGCTCGACAATAGTTGGAAATGATCTATGGGAAGAAGTGGAAGAATTGTGAAAGTCAAGAACCATATTGAGAGCTTTGGATTCCACCTTATTCACCTTAGTCCCAAATAAATATAGAGTAGAGGACACAAGAAGCTTCTAGCCTATTTCCCTACGCAACCTTGTCTATAAATTTGTCACCAAGATCATTGTTAATTGCCATATAAATATCTTCCCTCATTTTATTTTAGCTAAGAAAACAAGTTATGCAGAAGGGAGAAATTTTTGGATGGTATTATTATTTTCCATGAAACCATCCACCCCTTAACAATTTCCAAAACCATGTGTGTTTCTTGAACTGGATCTCACCAAATATTTTTACAAAATCAATTGGAACTATCTCTTCTAAATAATTCATGATTTGGTTTTAACTATGAGGAGATTAGTTGAATCAAAGATCTAATTTCATTCACTTTCTTCTCTATTCTTTTGAATGGATATCCCTCTAAACCCTTCCCTACTTCTCAGGAAATACATGCTTAGAAAGAATTTCTTCAGTAGTAACCAAGTATTTTTGACCCATAGGTCTGCAGAATACCTATGAGAAATGATGTGTGGAGTACCTACGTAACCCAAAAATATTATGGTATAGACATACAAAATGTAAGTAAATAGAGAGGAAGAAAGAATTGCACCTTATCATGGAAGGTTTATGCTTGGTGCTTGTGATGATGAAATCCCTAGAGATCTTGTCTCTTTGGTTCCCTTCATTTGTGACCTTGTTGAAGCCCCGAAAATCAGGTCTACAATAAGGGGGATACCCACCCGGTCCAGACCTTGAAAATAACTCCTTTTCCATTTGGCATGGTGGGCCCGACTGGGGATAATGGGACCAGTGTTCCAATTTATGTGTGTGTGTGTTGAGAATTGATATTCCTTCCTAATAATTTCTAAGTAAAATGCTTTTATTCTAAATCTAATTTAACAACACGCAATTGTATTCTAATGAATAGAAATATCTAATTATAAAACTAAAATAGGATTTAATCTTTCAATTATGCGATCTAAAATAATTTCTAACAATAATTGGTAATAAAGATCATTCAATCGCTATGAGAAAATAATTCAATAAAGATAGACTGTTTTGCATAAAAAGTTAGCTGAAACAATTGTGAAAAGCATATCACATAATAAGTCACTCATATATTAAGCATAAATATAACATCCATCACCGTACAGAAATGCCAAATGATAACTCAAGAATTCAAGCATTCATATATAAATAATTGAACATAAATATCACCTTAACACATAAGCAGAAATGGATAAGAGATAAAAGTACCATTGATAACAAGTTCTACTCATGAGCTTCAACAATAATGATTTATCTCCTCCTAATCCAACATCTACTAAGAGTACAAAAGTGCAATTTCAGTAGTAGATATTAAACATAGATATCAATAAATCTTGTTCCATTCATTCATCAAAACCTCCTCGGAGGGTGCAGAAGTGCATGTTCTGAGGAAACGTTTTTGACAAATTTCAGGACCCTTTTCTAAATGCATGAGAAGGGTTGAAATACTACTAGCTAAATCTAAAAATAGTTTATTACAAAAATATAGGAGGAGGTTTAAATGACCGTCCTCATCTAAGGCAAAAATAAATTAAAATTAAAACTAAAACTAAAACTAAAACTGAATCTGGCAATTAACTATCTATGTATCTATTCTCTATGGTCGCAAGCATTTAACATCAGCTTGAGGAGAGTTGGTTGGCCAACCTCCGACTTTAGTTGCCCTACGAAAAGAGAATTAGCAAGTGCTGGTGCTATCTTCTCGGCAGAGTTAGTGAGACATTTGAGAGTCATGCATTGACTGTGTGTTTTAACCAAGTACTCTTAAGGATATCCTTGATAAATACCATTGGTTTCTAGAGCTCGGGTTTTGCCTTTAGCCTTTAGCACTTTTTCCTACAATTTTCCGGGCTTACAGGCGACTGAGTGTTTAGAGGTTTTCCTTCTCAAGGGGTTTTGCCTGGCGACGCGTGATTAGTGCTAGGCGCTAATCGCACATCAGAAATTGTCTCTGTTCTCGACCTGGGCTTCCCTGGTGATATTTTTCGCCTCTTGCACGCTTTTTGTCAAAGGATATATAAACCTTAAATTTTGTGGGATGAACGACTCCATGAGTTCTTGGCTCTGAATCTTAAACTGTCTATCTATTATATCAGCACTATCCAGTACCCATTTTACCATGTCCGTGTATGGAAGAATTTTGGGTCTCGCCACTATCCGGTGCAAGAATGAACATGCTAGTTCTGTAATTGACGCCTCAGATGACCCGCTTGAGTCTATAGTTGTTGTAACCTTCATTACTCTGGGATTTCTTCCTTGAGTAGATTGTACATGCCTTCCCAAGTAGTAATGCCAGCGTCTCGGTTACAAGTGGTGTCTGTGTATAAGGGCATCATTTCTTTGTCTTCAGAACTCGGAGCTTTTCCCTTCTTTCCCATAATATTCTGAGCATTGCTGTGTATACCTTTATGCTTTCTGCTCCTGCAATTTTCAAATAAGGAAAGATTAATGATAAGAAATAAGGTGACAGAAAAGCTTTAAATGCCGAAATTATATAAAATATATCACCCTACGTGAAATGACCTTTCGATCAGATCCAAACCATATTTCATTAATGATCATCAACTAACTCATGAAATTAACATTAATGCACATAAATTGACATTGGATTACGAAAACTTTTTGAAAAACGAGCCGTACAGATCTGCGATAAAGCGATTTTGCAATTTGCTTCGCAATATCGCTAATCCGTTGCATTTGACAATCATCTATTACCATATGTTTCTGCGAAACACGATTTGCGAAACGCGTCATCGCATATCAGCAGCTTGAGGTAATTCACCTTAAGTGATACTTGAGGCATATGAAAACTGCAATGCGATGAATTTCTTCAGTGTGTGATCTTGCATCACGATTTCGCAATCTTAGGAGCTTGTTTATATGATGTTATCCATTTACCTTCTTTGTGATGTGACACTTTATTATTGAGAGAACGGTTTTGTTCGAACTCATCATAAAACTTAAGTCCTTTTGGATTTTACGGATATTTTCCTAAGTTTATGATAGTAAGATTTATTCAAAAAGGCAATACAAATGCTAATTTGTTTTTTTAATTTTTCAATAAAGGGGTCCCCACTTATTTAATATTAGTAATGAAACTAAATAAGAAAGGGGGTTGTTGTTGGCCACAACAGGATGACATCTTTCCTCCCTTCACCAACTCATTCCTGGTGGTTTATCTAGATGACATCCCCATCTTCAACAGGAGTAGGGAATAACACTTGCAACACATTCGACAGGTCCTACAAACCCTTCGGCAGCACAAACTATGTGCCAACTTGGAGAAATGTGCCTTTGGCATGAGCCAGGTCCAATACTTAGGGTATATCATAGATGAGCGTGGCATGCACATGGGCCTGACCAATGTCCAAGTCATTCAGGATTGGCCAACCCAACCACTGTAATGGAGTTTCGCAACATTTTAGGCCTTGAAAATTTTTATCAAAGGTTCATGTTGGGATTCTCCCATATCTCTTGGCCTTTGAGTTAGATTACTAAGGGTGGGGTGAAAGCAAATTTTTCTTGGTAGGAGTCCCAATAGAAGGCATTCATTGAGTTGAAGCGTCACCTCTATTTTGCATCGGTACTCACACTACCAAACCTGCAGCGGCCATTTGAAATCAAGACAGACGCCTTAGAATATGATATTAGTGCAATCCTCACCCAACATGGGCATCCAATGGCCTATCATAGTGAGAAAAATTCCGATGCAATTCGGAAGTACCCCACCTACGATAAAGAAATGTATTCCATCGTGTAGGCTTGTTGACAATGGAAGCACTACATTCTGGGGAAGGAGACGGTCATCCACACCGATCACCGACCTCTTCATTTTATACAGACACAGGGGAAGTTGCAGAACGATTGTCATCATAAGTGGTCTACGTATCTGCAACAATTCCACTTAAACATTAAATACAAAAAGGGTAGCACCAATCATGTTACAGATTACCTTAGCCAACCCCCAATTGCAGCATTGACTATTGTTCTCAACTCTTGTGGTCACGAGACCTCTGGATGGCCACAACTATACAAAAATGATCCAAAGTTCACCTCCACGTATCAAATGCTAGTATATGGGAAGAAAGTTCCTAATTTCCACCTCCATGACACATTATTTTTTTACTTGTGCCACATTTGTGTTCCTTCAAGTAAGTGTGACAAACTGATTTGGGAGGCTCACTGCAGTCGGATTGCAAAACACTTTGGGGTGGAGAAAACTGTGGTTGTACTATAAAGGTACTTTCGTTGGCCCAAACACCTACTGGATGTTCGGAAATATATCAGATCCTACACTGCCTACGCCATCGCCAAGCCATCCATTAAAAAGCAAGGCTTGTACACTCCTCTGCCTACTCCAAACCAGTCGTGGGAATCCATCTCCATGGACTATATGTCTGACCTCCCTTCTACCAAACATGGTAATGATTGTGTATTTGTGGTCGTGGACAAATTTTCTAAGATGGCTATACTAGTAGCCTACAAGAAGAGTATCATAGCAGAGGACACTACCAAACTCTTCTTTGAATGAGTATGGGTACATTTTAGGATCCCCCAAACCATTATATCAGATTGGGATAGT
Source organism: Pinus taeda (assembly GCA_000404065.3). Classification (NCBI taxonomy): domain Eukaryota; kingdom Viridiplantae; phylum Streptophyta; class Pinopsida; order Pinales; family Pinaceae; genus Pinus; species Pinus taeda. The sequence goes on from APFE031010980.1 coordinate 12,099, forward strand.
AGGTTCCTAAGCACATTCTGGTCAAGCCTTTGGACACTATTGGACACCAAGCTCACCAAGTCGACTGCCTTCCATCCCCACACTGATGGCCAGATGGAGGTCATCAATAGGATGATAGTGCATAATTCACATGTACGACTCCAAGCATCCTCAAACCTGGGATGAGAGTCTTCCATATGTACAACAAAGTTATAATAGAGCTCTCCATAGCTCGATTGGTCACAGTCCCTTTCAGGTGGGTCTAGGATTTCAACAGTTGTGTCCGATTAATGTTGCCATGCCTCAGGCAACTACACAGACATAATACACACATGTATCATCCGAGGCAGATAAAGCGACCAGATTTATTGAACGCATCCAACACATCCACCAATAGGTTCATGACATCTTGGAGAAGTCAAATGGAAAGTACAAGCAGTGACATGATCAACATCGGGTGCCACACAAGTTTCAGGTGGGGGACAAAGTCTGGCTGCATTTGCAGAAAGAACACCTTACAAGAGCCAATCGGAAGCTCAAGCCACTCCGATATGGTCCTTACACCATTACCAAGGATGTGGGAGACAATGATTTTGAGCTTAGCATTCCCCCATTCCTTGGTCTGCACCTAGTGTTCAATGTGGATTGCCTTTGACCATGCTTCCCACCATTACTAGACACATCAGACATTGCAAAACATATCACAGTAATACAGTTAAATCCAAACTGCATGGAACATGCCACAATTGATTGGATTATGGACACATAGGTCAAGAACACTCGCCAATAAAAGATCCAACTATATCAGGTTGTCAAAGTTGGCGAACTCCTACACCAAGGTAAGTGGCTCACCAGGGACCAAGTTCAATAGAATTTCCTCACCTCATGGAGGTTCCACATGCAATGGGGACCATTGCTTCCTAAGGGCGGGGGGGGCGCAGAATGATCCAGTTGGATATTAGTGGCTACCCGCCTATCCCACCTAGACTTGTAGTCAGTTTCATTTGTTTCCTTTCTTATTTCAACATTTACTATTTTTATCATTTTTCGGGTCCTAAACTTCTGGAGCAGTTTTGACCCCCTAAACGGAATTTTTTTAGGTCTGTAGTAGGCCTAGTACAATAGGCAAGGCCCTGTGACAAAACCTGTAGTACTTGGAGATACCTTTCAAACAAGGTATCATACACACCAAACAAAGATAATATGACCAAGTTATGACCTTGGGAAGTTGGCTTCCCAACTAACCCCAATGGGGCCCATAAACTCTTGGTGTTATATCTCTTGGGGTTAGGGTTTTGGTTGTTTATGGTTTTCTCATGTTTTCCAATAATAAATAGGCCCTTGAGACTCATTGTAACACAGTTCAGATGCATGTAGCCACCACATCTCTTCTAAGAGATAAGCTACCATCACCCCAGCTAGTCTTATTTCCATTATGTTTGTAAGCATATTTCAGTATTTGATATTAATGAAATGAAGTGTTATTTCTACTGCATCTTTGTGTTTATGGTTATATCTGTAATTTGTTATGTTCCTATTTAAATTTGGATAGTGTTGTCATCGATTTCAAGGGGGACGTATGGAAAGTAGCAGTAAGACGATCCTTAATGATTGAAGAATAGAAAATCGCTTTGCGAAGTAGTATGACAACTTGACCGTTCACAAGGTATCATTACATGAGGATATGGGTGCTTGAAGTTATTTTTGTTTTCGATGAAGTTAACATGTTCAAATGCTCCTACAAATAGTATGGGTTCATAGTGTTGATTGCTACCTTTCGTAAGGTACATTCCTCTTAGAAATTCTCCTCCTGGACAAGAAGTTATGTCTTATTAACAATCAGTATTAGTCTGAGGAAAAATTAAAAGCCAAACTATAGGCCCTAACCCAAAATATTTAATTATTAAATATCATGGAAGTTGGGAGAGGATCCACCTCTGGATAGGTAGATCAATGGCCACCAATGTGCAGAGTTGCACACTAATCAACAGAGTTAAAGATCATGCAAGTCTCAGATCCATCCACCATGCTCTAGACAAATCAACAACAAGATGGTAGGAAATAAGATCAAGGTTTAACCGATCGCATTGGACCAATAGATTGATGATACATGGCAACAGATTAATGGATAGTGATAAGGTCCTATTAATGTTCGATACATGGCATAGTGCATACATTGCAAGATGACATAAGCCTATCAATGTGGTGCTACTTGAGGTTGCCACATGGCAAATGAATATGGCATTTTGAGTTATCCAGTAGGCATAATATTGGATGACACATGGCCCAATCAAGGCATGACATGTGCCCACTATGAAATCAACATAATAATGACCAATGGGCCTTCGGTCGCGAGCATATGGAAAGACCATATGGTTAAGAAGCTTTGAGTCTCTTTGTCCAAAATTAAACTTGGTCATATGGTGGATACCATTGGTTCAAAACAATTGGTTTAACTCCTTGAACCATGGGCCTATGGTCTGTCGTCCCCCATTACATGGGTCCACCAAACCTCTATATATAAAACCCTATGGATTTTATAATAGAACGATAAAAAAGGTGAATAAATCTCACTATTATGTTTTCATGCAATCAAGTTCAGAGACTTATGTTGTTTTGGTTCACAAAAAAAAAAAATGTTATTTATGAATCTCAAGTGCTACCCCCAAATCCCATTACCCCGACAGATCGAAACTTGTTTTTCTGGTTTTGTTAACTAGTTGGTTGAATACTATGGTTTTTCCTTCATTTTGATTAAGGTTGGTTAAATTATGGAATGGCATATTGATGTAGCACATTTGTGCCAGTCCTATAGTCAAGGGAATTACATTGTTACCACAATAATGGAGTTATTTGACCAAGTTTGTTGCCACTATGGATGAGGCAGAGGATGAAGTTGACACCATTACATTGATACTATTGCAATGAATTTCTATGATCGATCTCGTTGCCATTGTGGACGAGGCTAAGGACGAAGCCAAGGCCATTACATTATTGATACTGTAATGAAGTTTTGTGAACAAGTTTGTTTCCATTGTGGATGAGGCCAAGGACAAGGCCGAGGCAATTTCATTGTTACCACTTGAGTATTGTAACCAAGTTTATTTCCATTGTTTAAGAGCCCAAGGAAGAGCCCAAAGCCATACATTGTTGCCACAATGGATGAATTCGATGTCATTTACGATCACCACCATGGCCCTTAAGAGATGACAAGATTAAGCATAGTGAGTATAGTATAACCACATGGACCCATAGAGGTCTGAAGAGTTAACATGGAATTCATTGAATATGGTGAATCCAATATAATCAAATGAGGATCACCCAGTATGCCAAGGCACACCGAGAGTACAACTGATAAGTCAAAGGAATAATATGTGGGTGGTCGAAAATTTCACCTGCAGCACAAACAGGCTAGTTGATTTTTTTACTATATTCATCCATTCTGTAGCTATGTTAGCAACATCCAATGTTCAGGGCTAGAATCCAATAGTTATTTTATAGAACCGGTATCGATTTTCTATAATTTTATAGAATGCATTGAAATTATGATTATGTCAAACATTTAATTTAATATATGGCTTGTTATAGTTTTTTTGGTTTTTCAAGTCTTATTTGTCCAAATTGAAAATCACAAGGTGTTTGGAAATTAAGACTCACAGATAGATGCGGCTAGATAGGTTTGATAATTTTGGCTCATGACTAATGACCAGAATCTATTGTGTATGTTTGAAAATTCTATGAACATATTGTAGGTATCTTAGACACATGAAGATAACAAGTTTTGAGAAAATGTTTGGATGATTAGATTACAGTTCTGGTTGGAGCAGAGTTTTGGGGCAATAGTATGACAACCCACAAAAAAATATTAATAATGATCACAATTGAGACATTGGTTGCAAGTTGTGTGAAATTTTCATGGGCAGTGATTAGTGCAATTGTTGGATTGTACAGCCAATGATTGTTACAGTAGTAGGTTGTATGGTCAGTATTAGTTTGTATTGTAGTTCAAGACTTTGTGGAAGACTCAATGATATTTTATGATTGTGGATCCAGTTTTAAAATGTGATGAAATAGAGGTCCACAATGAAGCAAAGGAAGGAGGTTGAAGTCTTAATGAGGTTGGATCCTACAGCAGGTTGGGACCTACTCATTTGCTAAGATTGGAGCCTTAATCAAGTTGGAGCCTACTCAATCTAGAGGTTGGAGCCTAAATCAAGTTGTAATCTATATTGAGAAACTTTTTACATCTTCGGGGTAAGAGGCTCAATCAGGTTGCCACCTACCACAAGTGTCAACTTGCATATTTTAGGGGTAATTGACTCCCATAGGTTGGGGCTTGCAAATTGATGTAAAAGAATTGAAAAATGGGTAGAAGAAGGTTCGGTGGTTTTCTCCCATTTGGTTTTCCACCTACAAAAATTTGTCTCCTTGTGATGTCATGTATTCATGTCTTGTTGTTTTCTCTTGTCATGCTACTGATATGAAGATGCATTGATATAATTAATGACATAATGTTTATGGTTCATTACTATATGGATGAATGTTAAGAAAGATTGTTAAATTATGAAATTGACCTCACACTAATTCACTGCCCCCTCTGAGTGTGACTTTTGGGCCAATAAGTTGTGATAATGCAGGTTCCTTCAAGAAGAGCTAACTACTAGAAGGTCAAAAAACAAGAAGAAATGGAAACTACCAGAGCAGTGGGGAATCCCCCCATGCTTGATGGAACAAATTAAGCATTCTGGAAGATAAGGATAGAGACATATATCATCTCCTTAGGAGTAGAAGTTTTCGAAATTGTGAACATAAAATATAAAGTCCCCAATGCTACTCCAATAGATGTAGTAGAGAAGGTAGTTTTCACACATAATGTACAAGTGAAGCATGTTATCCTAAGAGGATTAGTGAAGTCAAAATTCGTCAAAATAATGCAATACAAGTCAGCACATGAGGTATGGAATAAACTTATAAACTATTATGAAGGTGATAAGAAAGTTAAATAAGTACGATTAGAAGCTCTTAGAGGAAAATTTGAAAGTTTGAAGATGGAAGATGGTGATAACGTTGCTTCATATTTCCTTCATGTGGAAAACGTAGCTAACTCCATTGTAGGTCTTGGTGAAGATGTCCTTAATAGTTATGTAGTTCGAAAAATCTTGAGATCACTTCTATCAATATTTAACACTAAAGTCTTTTCCCTTGAATAATTAACATAAGTTGAAAAGATGGCAGTGGATCAACTCCATGGAACTCTTTCTGCATATGAGTTGAGAATCAAAGAAGATAATTCAAGATTCAAGGAAGCAGCTTTCAAGGCGACAAAATAATAAAATAAGCAAAAGGATGAAGAAGACTCTAATTTTGATGAAGAAGAAACAAAGTTTGTTCAAAAACTCAAGAGAGGAACCAAGAGGTTCAAGGGTAAGCTTCCTTTCAAATATCTTGAATGTGGAGTAATTGGTTACTATGCATCTATTAATTTGTATACTAAGTTGAATGAAAGTGACGATGAATCCAAATTCAAACCCAAATTTCAAAAGAAGAAGTAAATACAGAAGACAAATAACTTTTACTCAAAGGAACAAAGTGATAGTGAAAGCAGTGCAGGCATGGCCGATGAAGAAACAAATAAAGTACTATTCAGTTGAGGCTAAAGAACTCGAAGCAGAAGTGAATCTTGAAGTGGAAATTAGAACTCTTAGTAAAATAGTCTAAAGGAAGACACTATTGTTTCCCTCAAATTTGAACTAGAAGAAGAAAAAACAATACAAGGATGCCTATGTGAATAACTAAATGAGAAAGAAAAAATTTGTGAAATATTGGAAGAAGAAGTTGTCCTCTTAAGAGAAAAATTGTAGCAACTTAGTTCAAAGTTCAACAAAAGCATTGTCCCATTTCTTGTAATTTTTCTTTTCCACTCTACTCTTTAATAATTTGTACCAGTCGGGCAACGGTTGTGGATAGTGTTACGCATATTGCACCATGAAAACTTATAGTCAACACATGCCCTACGATGTGCGCACTAAATATTTGATATTAATGTAAAATATTGAGGAAATTCCACACTTTTAACTGATCATATCTGCACAATGCTCAGTTACCAAAATTACATGTACTGAAATTGGTTAAATGTGTTACATGTAATAAATTCAATCACAAATGTTACATGCTGGGTTTCCCACCTGAACCAGAAATATAAATGCTATAACGAAAAATACAAGAAGAATTTCTCGATTGTTCACATCCACAAATAACATTTCCGTAATCTTTCAATAATGGAGCGAACCCTCGCACTATCCTTCATTATTCTTTGCACTTCATTAATCAGATCCCTTTGTTTCCATCCCTTCTTATGGGTTTGGAGGCTATTTTATAAACGGATTTCTATACATTCTTCATCTTTACATTTTAAAATGACATTATGTATAAATTTAGTACATTTACATTTAAAAATGGCACTGGGTATAAATTTATTCACTAATCAGAATATTAAAAGTTATTAAAATATTAAATAAAATATATGTAATATTTTTGGGTAACCTCGCATGAAAATGCATGGAGTTAGAATTTTTTACAAAATTTTGTTGAAAATAGCAACAAGAAATGCTAAAAATAGAATTGTTATAAATAGCATTTCAGGATATACTCCAAATCTGTTGGAAATAGAAAAAAATACAAATTCTAAAAATAGCATTTCGGGATATATTCCAATTTTGATTGGTCCTTGAATCAAAATTGAGAATTAAAATTTGAATTTAGTCTCACTAACTATTTGTAAAATAATTAATTAATTCATCTTGAGTTAATTAGTTGGAGAAAATCAAACATGAAGTCTATGTGAAGACATGCAACAGTTATCCCTTTGATTGAGGAAGTTATCCCTTATTTAAGGAGATAAGGATGAGTTGTATTTGAGTTGTAATTAGTAAGCTCAATTAACAGAGTTAAGTCCAGTTAAATTAGTTCCAAACAGTTAGAGGAACTAATTGTGAGTTTAGTCAGTTAATGCATGCATGCATGCAACTAGTGTTCTCTAGATAATTGAATATTCTCTCATAGATAACTCATGCATGTCAGTTCAGAGAAAGACCCAATTGAGATTAAAGGAAGGGACAGTGTACTATCAGTTGGAGGAATTTTCCTATAAAGGAAATTCATCCATGTAGAAGGAATTATCTCCTTTAAGATTATGCAATTATTTCAGAGGTCAGAGTAGTGTGTGAGGGATTATTACACACAGGTGGCAGCTTGAGGACCCAGGAGAAACTACGCAAGGAAATAGGAAGCTTGGAGGACTAAAGGAAGGCATATGTGTTGTCTATTCTATCTATGAGTAGCAGTGAGGAATTGTACTGAGAGATGGATAGCTTGTGAGCTAAAGCTTTGTGTAATCCTAAGATATTTCCACTTGTATGATAATACAAATAGTGGGGTTTTTAGCTGAGGCTTTCCCAAGAGTATTCTTATGTGTTCATGTGTGATTGAATTCTTCTTCATCTGTTATATGTGTTCTATTTTATCTTGCTGAAAATCGATTAAGCTTCCACAAGTTTGATTGTAGAAGTAGATTAAGTATATTTCTTTAGTTACATTGCATTATCAGTTTGATCTACAGTGAGAATTTCTACATGGTATCAGAGAGAGGTTTTGTAGAAAAAGTTCTACATGGTATCGGAGCAAAAGTGATCAAAACGGAGAACGGTATACAAAGAAGGGAGAAGTTCGAAGTTTTGAAGTTCTTGATTGTAGGTACAAAATCAATTTCTTATCACATCTGAAAATTCACCAATGGCATTCAATGGCTTGAGACTCGAGTATGCCCTGGATGGCAACTTGAATTACATAACCTGGAAGGATCACATGGAAGCGGTATTAGAGGACAACAGGTTAAAGGACTTCATTGATCAAGAAGTCCCCAAGCCAGCAGCAGCTAATGCCCAAGAATTGGTGGAATGGAAGAAATGTGTGGCGAGAGCGAGGAGGATTCTTTTGGATGGAGTTCGAGACCATATTGTCTCGAGTCTCCATGGGAAGGAGACTCCGTTTTCAATGTGGAATAAATTCAAGGAATCTATATCAGAACAAAAACAACCAGAGGAAGCTTGCGCTGAAGGACAAGCTTTGGAAAATCAAGTGTGAAAAGGGCGACACAATCTCTACATATCTGAACAAGCTCACTAGCTGCAGAGATGGGCTTGAAAGTGTAGGAATCATGACAGTCGATGATGATATGGTGAGTCTTGCTCTCCTTGGTCTTCCTAAGAGCTAGCATAGCTACTAGGACTAAGTGAATGGAAGAGAGAAACTGCCAGATTGGGAACGACTGTGGTCGGATCTGATGCAGGAGGAGATTAGGAGGAGCACTAGAGATGGTTCTTCATCCAAGGAGGATGAAGAAATTTTCGCCTTAGCGAGTAAGGCAAGGAAAGGGAAGGAGAAGGATTCTCATCCCAAATCGAGTTCTTCTCATGGTGGGAAGAAGATTGACAAATCTAAAGTGTGATGCTTTAATTGTCATGAGGTCGGCCATTATGCAACTAATTGTCCATTGAAGAAATCCAAGAAGGGATCCTCGGAAGGATCTGAAGGTGAGGTTCTAGCCTCTCAATTGGAATTGGATTTTACCCTCATCACATGCATGGTTTCATCGATGATGGGTTGTGGTTGGTTTCTTGATAGTGGAGCCTCATTCCACATGACCGGAAATAAGAGTTTGCTGAGTATCTTGGAGGAGAAAGACCTCTAGATGCACATAGAGATGGGTAATGATGAAAAGTATAGTGTTTCAGGAATGGGCACAGTTGCTTTTCAGAGGGAGCATGGAGCTCACATCACCTTGACAGATGTGAAGTATGTGCCAGGACTGAAGAAGAACTTGGTATTGATTGTGATGTTGGAGAAAAAAGGCTATGATGTAGTCTTCAATAAGGGAAAGGTTTTCCTTAGACACATCACCACAAGACAAGTGAAGAAGATCGGTTCACGAGTCAAGAACTTGTATGCTCTTGAGGTTCAAGATGCATGCAAAGCCTTGAGGAGCAAGGAAATTGTTAGAGACTTGGTGGTTGAGAGGGAGAGTACATTACCTCTCAACATGCAGTGCCAGAAGAAGTTTTAGACAATTGTGGAGGAGCCACAATTGGTGAAGCAGTTTCAGGAGGTTGTGGAGCAGCCACAACTGGAGAAGCAGAGAGGAGACCGAGTGGAGGCATCCACTCATGCAAAGACCTCGAGTAGGGGGGAATTTGAGCCAAGTGGGCAGAGGGATCACATGCATCCATACCTCCAGGTGTGAGGTGGGGCTAAAGGAAGTGCTAGTCTCAAGAAGGCTGAAATAGGGGTAGGATCCTTGAGGTACCCAACCTCTTTGATTAGACTTTGCTACGGGAGCCCTCACGAGGAGTAGCAAGACTAGCTAACTGGTAGAGATGGATGCGTATGAAGCAGCAGAGAGAGCTACAGTGAAGGAGTCCCAAGATAGCACAAAGTTAGCAGGCTACAGTGATGCGAGAGGCACAGGAGTGTTGCACTAGTGCAGAATGGCACAGAGAGGTGTACAACGGTGTGAGATGCAAGGAGTTGTTGCAGCAGCACAGAGGTCAGAGAGGGAGCACTTGTCAACGGTAGAGGGAGGTTCAGCATCAGAGGGTGTTTCTAGCCCAATAGGGAGGTCAGTTGGGAGATCAGTTACTTACTTCTTAGTAACTGAGCTGCAGTGTAGTAGTGGGCAGCACGATGCAACATGATGGGAGGAGGTGCAGTGTGGATGCATGCTGGGAGATAGGACTAGCAGTAGCACGGATGCAGCAGGAGGAATCAGTGTGATTGATGTAGTCAGAGATCAAAGTGACAGAGGCTAGAGCAGCCAGATACTGAAGAGCACAGAGGTGTAGAGTTTTCAATCGACAGAGGTAATAACAGTCAGAGACTTTGATGATAGAGGCATCATTCTGATTCAGGTTGGATATTTTTTGTGTTTCTAGAGTTGTTGGAGCAACAACACTTGAGAGAAGTGTTGCATGCAGAACATTCCAAAGGTTCAAGATCGGGTTCAAGTTGAATGCCTTTCTTGTTGAGAGGGAGCGTTGAAAATAGCAACAAGAAATGTTAAAAATAGAAATGCTAAAAATAGCATTTCTATAAATAACATTTCAGGATATACTCCAACTCTATTGGAAATAGAAAAAAATAGAAATGTTAAAAATAGCATTGCTATAAATAACATTTCGGGATATATTCCAATTTTGATTTGTCCTTGAATCAAAATTGAGAATTAAAATTCGAATTTAGTCTCACTAGCTGTTTGTAAAATAATTAATTAATTCATCTTGAGTTAATTAGTTGGAGAAAATCAAACATGAAGTCTATGTGAAGACATGTAACAATTATCCCTTTCATTGAGGAAGTTATCCCTTAATTAAGGAGATAAGGATGAGTTGTATTTGAGTTGTAATTAGTTAGCTAAGTTAACTGAGTTAAGTCCAGCTAAAGTAGTTCCAAATAGTTGGAGGAACTAATCGTGAGTTCAGTCAGTTAATGCATGCATGCATGTAACTAGTGTTCTCCAGATAACTGAATATTCTCTCATAAATAACTCATGCTTGTCAGTTCAGAGAAAGACCCAGTTGAGATTAAAGGAAGGGACAGTGTACTATCAGTTGGAGAAATTTTCCTATAAAGGAAACTCATCCATGCAGAAGGAATTATCTCCTTCAGGATTGCGCAGTTATTTCAGAGGTCAGAGTAGTGTGTGAGGGATTATTACACATAAGCGGAAACTTGAGGATCCAGGAGAAACCGCGCAAGGAAATAGGAGGCTTGGAGGACTGAAGAAAAACATATGTGTTGTCTATTCTGTCTATGAGCAGCAATGAGGGATTGTACTGAGAGTTGGATAGCTTGTGAGCTAAAGCTTTGTGTAATCCTGAGATATTTCCACTTGTATGATAATACACATAGTGAGATTTTTAGTTGAGGCTTTCCCTATAGTATTCTTCTATGTTCATGTGTGATTGAATTCTTCTTCATCTGTTATATTTGTTCTATTTGATCTTGCTCAAAATCGATTAAGCTTTTGCAAGTTTGATTGTAGAAGTAGATTAAGTATATTTCTTTAGTTACATTGCATTATCAGTTTAATCTACAGTGAGAATTTCTACAAATTTGTCAACATGTATTTTACTCCATTACTTTCCATATTCCTTCAATGGCCATTGGATAAACCATCATCATTACATAGAGTAATCTTTAGTAAAGGAATAGTAATGTGTACAAGGGGCCTTCAATTTATAGATGTTCACTATAGTATCCATTAGCTTCTAAGCATGCCCAAATATTTAGTAATCAATGACAATTGTTGGATAGTTCAACTAGCACCAAGGTTACCCCACGGTTTGGATGAGGCATCAGAGGATTTCTTTTGAAATGCAATATCTTCCTTACAAGCTACAACGTCAAAGTCCATTATATTTATTTTCTCATTTTGTAAATATTATTTTGTCATGAAAATATTTAAATATAGGCCCAAACCCAAAATATTTAATTATCAAATATCATTCAAGTTGGGAAAGGATCCACCTTTTGACAGGTAGATCAATGGGCACTAATGTGCAAAGTTGCATATTGATTAACATAGTTAAAGATCATGCAAGTCTCAGATCCATCCACCATGCTTTTTATAGATCAACAACAAGATGGTAGGAAAGATGATCAAGGTTTAACCAATCCCATTGGACCAATATATTGATGATATATGGAAACATATTAATGGATAGCGAGAAGGGCCTATTAATGTTCGATAAATCGCATAGTGCATACATGGCTAGATGACATAAGCCTGCCGATGTGGTGTTACCTGATGTTTCCAAATGGCAGGCAAATATGGAATTTTGAGTTATCCAATAGGCATAATATTGGACGACACATGGCCCAATCAAGGCATGACATGTGCCCACTATGACATCAACATAAGAATGACCAATGGGCCTTCAGTCATGATTATATGGCAAGATCATATGGGTTAAGAAGCTTTGAGTCTCTTCATCCAACATTAAACTTGGTCATATGGTGAATAGCATTGGTGCAAAACAATTGGTTTAACTCCTTGAACCATGGGCCTATGGTTTGTCGTCCCCCATTGCATGGGTCCACCAAACTTCTATATATAAAACCCCACGGACTTCAGAATAGAATGATCGAAAAGGTGAATAACTCTCACTATTATCTTTTCATGCAATCAAGTTCAAAGACTTATATTGTTTTGGTTAACAAAAAAAAATTGTTCTTTATGAATCTCAAGTGCTACCCCCAAATCCTATTACTCTGACAGATCGAAACTTGTTGTTCTGGTTATGTTAACTAGTTGGTTGAATACTATGGTTTTTTGTTCATTCTAATTAAGGTTGGTTGAGTTCTGGAATGGCATATTGATGTAGCACATTTGTGCCAGTCCTATAGTCGAGGGCATTACACTATTACCACAATAATGGAGTTTTGTGACCAAGTTTTTTGCCACTATGGATGAGGCTGAGGATGAAGCTAAGGCCATTACATTGTTACTATTGTAATGAAGTTCTATGATCGATCTCACTGCCATTGTGGACGAGGCTGAATACGAATCCAAGGTCATTACATTATTGATAATGTAATGAAGTTTTGTGAACAAATTTGTTTTCGTTGTGGATGAGGCCAAGGACGAGGCCGGGGCCATTGCATTGTTACCACTTGAGTATTGTAACCAAGTTTATTTCCATTGTTGAAGAGCCCGAGGAAGAGGCCAAAGCCATACATTCTTTCCACCATGGATGAATTCGATTTCGTATAATATCACCACCATGGCCCTTAAGAGATGACAAGATTAAGCATAGTGAGTATAGTATAACCACATGGACCCATAAAGGTTTGAAGAGTCAACATGGAATTCATTGAATATGGTGAATCCAGGAAAATCAAATGAGGATCACCTAGTATGCCAAGGCACACCGAGAGTGCAACTGGTAAGTCAATGGAATAATATGTGGTTGGTCGAAAGTTTCAACTGTAGCACAAATAGGTTAGTTTATTTTTTACTATATTCACCCATTATGTAGCTATGTTAGCAACTTCCGGTGTCCAGTGATAGAATCCAATAGTCATTTTATAGAACTCGGGTCGATTTTCTATCATTTTCTAGAATGCCCTGAAATGATGATTATGTCAAACATTTAATTTAATATATGGATTGTTATAGTTTTTGTGGTTTTTCGAGTCATTATTTATCCAAATTGAAAATCACAAGATGTTTGGAAATCAAGACTCAGAGATAGATGCATCTAGGTAGGTTTGATAATTTTGGCTCATGACTAATGACTAGAATCTATTGTGTATGTTTGAAAATTCTATGAACATATTGTAGGTATCTTAGACACATGAAGGTAACAAGTTTTGAGAAAAGGTTTGAATGATTAGAGTACAATTCTGGTTGGAGCAGAGTTTTGGGGCAGCAATATGACAACCCACAACAAAGATTAATAATGATCGTAGTTGAGACATTGGTTGTAGGTTGTGTGAAATTTTCATGGACAGTGATTAGTGCAATTGTTAGATTGTATGGCCAATTATTGTTGCAGTAGTAGGATGTATGTTCAGTATCAGTTAGTATTGTAGTTAAAGACTTTATGTATGACTCAATGATATTTTACGATTGTGGATCCAGTTTGAAAATGTGATGAAATAGAGGTCCACAATGAAGCAAAGGAACGAAGTTGAAGCCTTAATGAGGTTGGATCCCAGAGAAGGTTGGGACCTATTCATTTGCTAAGGTTGGAGCCTCAATTAAGTTGGATCCTACTCAATCTAGAGGTTTCAACCTCAATCAATTTGTAACCTACAGTGAGTAACTTTTTACATCTTTGAGGTCAGAGGCTCAATTAGGTTGTCGCTACCACAAGTGGAAGCTTACATATTTTGGGGGCAATTGACTCCCATAGGTTGGGGCTTGCAAATTGATGTAAAGGAATTGAAAATTGGGTATAAGAAGATTCGGTGGTTTTCTCCCATTTGGGTTTACACCTAAAAAAAATTGTCTCCTTGTGATGCCATGCATTCATGTCTTGTTGTTTGTTCTTGTCATGCTACTGATATGAAGATGCATTGACATAATTAATGACATAATGTTTATGGTTCATTACTATATGGATGAATGTTAAGAAAGATTGTTAAACTTTGAAATTGACCTCACACTAATTCACTACCCCCTCCCAGTGTGACTTTTGGGCCAACAAGTGGTGATAGTGCAGGTGCCTTCAGGAAGAGCTAACTACTAGAAGGTCAAACATCAAGAAGCAATGGAACCTACCAGAGAAGTGGGGAATCCCCCCATGTTTGATGGAACAAATTATGCATTCTGGAAGATAAGGATGGAGACATATCTCATCTCCTTAGGAGTAGAAGTTTGGGAAATTGTGAACACAAAATATAAAATCCCCAATGCTACTCCAATAGATGTGGCAGAGAAGCTAGTTTTCACACACAATGTACAAGTGAAGCATGTTATCCTATGAGGATTAGTGAAGTCAAAATTCGTCGAAGTAACGCAATGCAAGTCAACACATGAGGTATGGAATAAACTTCTGAACTGTTATGAACGTGATAAGAAAAAATAAGTATGATTACAGGCTCTTAGAGGACAATTTAAAAGTTTGAAGATGGAAGTTTATGAGAACATTTCTTTATATTTCCTTCATGTGGAAAACATAGCTAACTCCATTGTAGGTCTTGGTGAAGATGTCCCTAATAATTATGTAGTTCGAAAAATATTGAGATCACTTCTATCAAGATTCAACCCTAAAGTCTTTGCCCTTGAAGAATTAATAGAAGCTGAAAAGATGGCAGTGGATCAACTCCATGGAACTCTTTCTGCATTTGTGATGAGAATCAAAGAAGATACTTCAAGCATCAAGGAAGAAATTTTCAAGGCGGAAAAAGAACAAAATAAGAAAAAGGACGAAGAAGACTCTTCATCAAAAGTTTTCAAGGCGGAAAAAGAATAAAATAAGAAAAAGGACGAAGAAGACTCTAATTTTGATGAAGAAGAAACAAAGTTTGTTCAAAAACTCAAGAGAGGAACCAACAAGTTCAAGGGTAAGTTTCCTTTCAAATGTTTTGAATGTGGAGTAATTGGTTACTATGCATCTAATTATTTGTATGCTAAGTTGAATGAAAGTGACAATGAATTCAAATTCAAACCAAAATTTCAAAAGAAGAAGTAAATACAAAAGACAAAAAACTTTTACTCAAAGGAACAAAGGGATAGTGAAAGCAGTGCAAGCATGGTCATTGAAGAAAGAAATAAAATACTATTCAGCTAAGGTTGAAGAACTCGAAGCAGTAGTGGATCTTGAAGGAGAAATTAGAACTCTTAGGAAAATAGTCTAAATGAATACACTATTGTTTCACTCAAATTTGAACTAGAAGAAGAAAAAAGAATAAAAGGATGCCTATCTGAATAGTTGAATGAGAAAGAAAAAAAAGTGTGAAAGATTGGAAGAGGAAGTTGTCCTCTTAAGAGAAAAATTGTAGCAGCTTAGTTCAAAGTTCAACAAAAGCATTGATTCTCTAGATCATATTCTTCGCATGAATAGGCCTCCACCTATTGAGACGGGCCTTGGCTATTAAAAAAATGGTCCCCCTGGCTCATCAAGTCCAAAGAAGATTGATCAAACTTTTATAAAATCAAGTACTATCTCACATGAATATCCAAAGAAAGTAGTACATCAAGTCAAGTAGGTTGATTTCAATGATGGTCAAGGAAATTCCAAAGGGAACCAAAATGCAACAAATCAATAGAAATGATCCACAAGTAAAATTAATGTAGGAAAAACAATGAATATTTTTAATCACAAAGCTTGCATTAGGATTAATGGAACATGTTTCAAAAATAAATAGATAAATATGGCTCATGCTCTGGTTGGACATCAAGAAACCATGACTCCTCCAAAAGGCATCCTCAAAAGATCAAGATCTCCTTCCTTCCCTAGGTATGAAATCAAGTTTCTTGGTTATTGTTACTCATGTACTAAGTTTAGACATAAAGTTCAAGATTGTTGCACCAATGATGTGGTCATATATAGAGGATAAGATTAGATACCTAGACAAAGATATGTTGAACAAATCAAAAGAATGCATCATCCACATCTACAAGTGTTGAAGACTAATGTTGAATGTCACATATGTCACAATGAGGGCCATATAGCATGAAATTGCAAACTTAGCCTTAGATGGTACGATAAGGGAAGACTTCCTATCAGTGTTGGAATATGGAGAAGAGGTTAAGGAGGGCCTCCATTAGGTTTTATTTCTTAGATCTAATCTTTTGGATAAAGTCTCTTCAAGATCATAAATTTCTAAATCAAAACTTGAAGAAGCAATTATGAAGGAAGTATCTAGACTATGTTTTGATGGTGATATATCGCTTGTAAAAAGAATGCAAGACCTCACGGAGAGTACAACAACATCTCAGGGATAGAATAGGAACAATCATAAGTAAGCAATATAAGTGTAGTATTAGGGGGAACCTATAGTGGAAGCATGGTCGTAGGGGGAGACTATAAGTTAGAAATACAAGAGAATGGTTTATGACAGGTCCACAAGATCATCAAGGAATAGGTACTCATACAGGTTCATTTACATGTTAGCTTTTTGCAGATATATGTGACTATTTTCAGTTGATTTCAAAGGGGAGAGATTGCATAAATTTATTTTACCAGGAAATATGGGAGGAATTGCACTTATTTTTATAGCAAGGAGAGATTGTACCGCATTTCTTGGAGCCCTTGATTTTCTTTAACATCCAATGACCATCAATATCTAAGGATGTTTCCATCAATTAAAAATGGGGAGATTGTTATAGATAGTGTTGTCTTTGTTGAAAAAAGGATTTCATCCTTGTCAAAAGGGATGTATGGAGAGCAGAATCAATACCATCCTTGATGATCAAAGAGAAACATGTCACTTTGTGGAGTAGGATGATAGCTTGACCTTTCACAAGGTATCATTACATGAGGATGTGGGTGCTTGAATTTATTTGAGTTTTTGATGAAGCTAAGATATTAAAATGCTCTTACAAATAACATAGTTGTGCAGTGTTCTTCATTGCCTTTCCAACAATATATTCCACTTAGAAAAAATCCTCTTGGATGAGAAGTTATGGCCTGCTAAAAATTAGTATTAGTCTAGGGAAAAAATTAAAGGCCAAACTATATGGAAAAACCCAAAATATTTAATTGTTAAAGATCATCCAAGTTGGGAGTGGATCCACTTTTGAACAAGTAGATCAATGGCTATAAGACCGTAGAGTCACACACTAGTTAACATAGTTAAAGATCATGCAAGTCTTAGATAAATCCATCATGTTCTCAACATATCAATGACCAGATGGTAGGAAAGATGATCAAGGTTTAATTGGTCCCATAAGACCAATTGATTGATGACTTGTGGAAGCAGATTAATGGATATTGACATGGGCCTATTAAAGCTCGACACATAGCACAATGCATACATTTTTGGATGTCATCAATTAGCCAATGTGGAGCCACCAAAGGTTGCCACATGGTAGTAAAATATGGCATATTGAGTTGTCCAATAGACTCAAAATTAGACAACATGTAGCCCTCTCAGGGAATGCCACATGGCCACTATGATGTCATAATGATTCCAGCAGAAGAATGACCATTAACCCTTCAGTCACGGTCATATGGCAAGATCATATGCGCTAAGAAGCTGTGAGTCTCTCTATCTAAAATTAAACTTGTCCATATCATGAATATTATCAGTGCAAAACAATTGGTTTAACTCCTTAAACCACAGACATATGGTCGACCATCCCTTGTAGCTCTATATATATATAT
>APFE031010980.1:29985-60965 GCA_000404065.3 Pinus taeda
AGAGAGAGAGAGATATGACCCAATGGATGTGTGAATAGAACAAATGAAAATGTGAATAAATGTCATTGTTATGGTATTTTGTGACCATGTTTAGAGACTTATATTGTTATGGTTCGCAACGAAGTTTCTCATTCATTTTGAATCTTAAGAGCTACCCTTGAATCCTATTAGTCTGAGAGAACGAAAGTTGTTGATCTGGTTTTGTTGACTGGTTGGTTAAATATGTTTTTTCCATCATTTTGACTAAGGTTGGTCGAGTTTTGGAATGGAATATTGATGTAGTGCATTTGCACCAGTCTTGTAGTCAAGGCCATTACATTTTTACCACTGTAATGAAGTTTTATGACTGATTTTGTTGCCATTGTGGACAAGGTCGAGGATCAATTTGAGGCTATTACATTGTTGCTACTATAATGAAGTTTTGTGACCAAGTTCATTACCATTGTTTATGAGGCCAAGTATGAATCTGAGGCCATTACATTGTTGCTACTAGAACAAAGCTTTGTGACCAAGTTCATTTCCACTATGGATAAGGCCAAGGCCATTGCATTGTTGCAACCATAATGGAGTATTGTAACCAAGACTACTTCCATTATAGACGATCCCAAGGATGAGGCCGAAGCCATAAATTATTATCATCATGGATGAAGGTGAGGCCATATATTATTATTGTTGTGGTCCCTAAGAGATGACAAGCTTGAGCACAACAAGTATGGTATAACAACGTGGACCCACAAAGGTATGAAGAGTCAATGCGGAATTCGTTGAATATAGTGACTCCACTATAATTAGATGAGGATCACCCATTATGCCAATGCACACTGAGAGTGTAGTTGGTAAGTTGTTGGAATAGTATGTGGGCGGTTGTAAGTTTGACTTGTGAAACAAATATGTTAGTTTATTTTTTTACTATATGTTCCCATTCTATAGCATCGTTTGAAAGCTTTGATGTCCTGCACCAGAATCTAATGGTCATTTTGTAGAAACAATGCTACTTTTCTGTCAATTTATAGAACGCACCCTAAAACTGTGATGATGTAAAATAATTAATTAACTATATGTTTTGTTACACTTTTTGTGGGTTTTTGGAGTCGTTTTTTATCCAAATTGAAACTGGAATATGTTGGGAAATTAGAACTCATAGACGAATGCACATAGATAGGCTTGACACTATTTTAGCTCATGATTGATGAATAAAAACTATTATGCATGTTTGGAAGGTATATGAGCATATTGCAGGCATGTTAGATACATGAAGATAATAGGTTTAGAGAAAAGGTTTGAATGATCAAACTACAGTTTTGGTTGCAGTAGAATTTTGGGACAAAAATATGAAAAATCACAACAAGGATTGATAGTGATCATAGTTCAGACAATGCTTGCAGGTTGTGTGATAGGTTCATGGAAAAATATTATTGTAGTTGTTGGATTTTATGGACAATGATTGTTGCAGTCACAGGTTGTATGGTCAGTTTTGGTATGTATTGTAGTTTATAACTTTATGTATGAGTTATTCATATTCTATGATTGTGGATCCAAATTGAAAACGTGATGAAATAGAGGCCCACAAGGAAGCAAATGAAAGAGGTTGAAGCCTCAATCAGGTTGGAGCCTAGAGCAAGTTGGAGCCTACTCATTTGTCGACGTTAGAACCTTTAATCTTGTTGGATCTTAAAGCATGTTGGAGGCTACTTAATCTATAGGTTGTAGCCTCAATCACGTTGTAGTCCACAATGAGAAGTATCTTTCATCTTCAAGGTTTGAGCCTCAATCAAGTTATAGCCTACCACAAGTGGTAGCTTCCGTATTTTGGGGGTAGCTGACTCTTGCAAGTTGGGAACTACAAATTGACGTAAAATAATTGAAAACTAAGAAGAATAATATTTGGCGATTTTATCCCATTTGGGTTTCCACCTATAACATTTGTCTCCTTGTGACATGATGCTCTATTGTGTTGTTGTTTTCTCTTGTCATGCTACTAATATGATGATGCATTGATATAATTAATGACATAATTCTTATGGTTCATGACTATATGGATGAATGTTGATAAATATTTCTAGATTTTGAAATTGACCTCACACTAATTCACTCCCCCTCTTAGTGTGACATTTGGGCCAACATGGCTTGTGGCTCATATGTTTTCTCATGAATATTTCCTATTTCATTCCATGCATTACACTAGTCATTAGTTTTGAACTACTTTACAATTAGTTTATAGTGTTATTTTATTGTTTCATGTCTTGGATGGATTTAGCTAATTAACTCCTCTTGAGATTTACTTGGTCTTATTGTTTTATTGTTACATTCTTGGATCATGCACTTCAAGTTCATCATTTTTGGGCTGATTTGTTCTCACACTTCCAATGTTTACACTCGCCTCACATTAACATCTCTTCATTCAATACTCAAGAGAAAAGAAACAAATCTGGTGGAAATCGACCCACATACCGTATGGGACTCCTATCCCAAAGTGTGTGAGTCTTAATTCGGACATCATATTGGGGAGATCCCCTTATTGGCAATGAATTTCTCCCCATCAACAATTTTGGCTCTAGAAGGAGAGCTAGGTGATAAAATGACCATGTGGAATCCATGTCTTAAATTTTGATTTTAAAATGCCTTCTTCCCAAATCCCTATTTGGAGTTGTGTTTATGGAAAAGTATGTTTTGGAACTCCTATTGAGGTAGTTGATCTCTTGTCAAAAAATAATTTTGATGGTGAAGGTGAGATTTCTGCATTTGAACATATCTATCAATTTCTTGAAAGTTGTATCTCTAATGGTGTACATCATGAAAGTGTCATATGCATAATTTTCACTCTCACGTTTGAAGGTCTCATCAAAGGATGGTGTGAAACATGTCCACCCACATCTATCCTTTCATTGGAACATTTCATTGATGAGTTTCAGCCTTCTTTTGGAGAATTTAATTTTGAGGCATTGTGTAAAATGATCAATGAGCTTATAATGAAATTGAATGAATCCTTGAAATAATTTTCAAATGTATTTCACAATATTTGTTGTATATTTCCTTCAAAAGACGTGGAATTAGATTATTTGAAGGAATGTCCTCAATGGTTAGTTTCCCTTTCTATGGAACAATATGACTCTGAATCAAATATTGATCATCAATTACATGAATATTTTAATGATCCACATGTTGCAAATAAGCCAAATAATATGTTTGCTTTTAGCATGCCAACCTTTGTCTTTTTTTCAAGTGTGATTCAAGAAAAATCTCAGGCCTCAAAGGAGGAAACTGTCACATCTCTCATGCTCTTTTATCTTCATCACCCAATGAAATGATTTTTGGTGAAAATATTGGAATCTGGGTTATCAGTGAATCAACTAATGAAGAAATCATAAATGAAGAGGAGAAAAGTTGTCTTATTTCAGAAACTAAGATAAATTCCTCAGAAGTGGGACAAGCTCAAATTAGTGAATTGTCTCCTCATTATCTTGTTTATGGGATTTAAGTTGATCCCATTGAAATTGTATTAGAGACCATTTCTAAATCTTCATGATTTTCTCTTATCTTTATCTCCTTGCAGTGACCAAGGCATTGTCTTGGATGACAATGATGTTATGTAACTAGATCACAAAATAGAAGAAAAAATAGATCAAAGACTTCAAAATAAGCTTCTTCAAGGGGGAAGCCTCCTTTTACATCACATAAATGAAAAATTCTTGGATGATTCAAATGAAAATACCTCCTTGGTATATATAGGAGTCTAAGAGGTCACAATATAATCAGAGCCTACATAACAATAACAATGTAAGGGCACAACAATAACAATAGGTGGCTACACTAACAATAACAATAAGGGGGTACACTAGTATTATAGGGACCTATCATGCTCCTCTCCTTCAAAAAAAGTGTTTTCATCAAAACTTAAGTAGTTCTAGATGCTTTTGTATGAAATTTTCATCCTCCCATGTTGAATCTTCAGTAGGTAAGTTCTTCCACTTAATCAAAGACTCTATGATTGATCGATTTCATAGATGTCAAGTTCTTTTTTCTGTGACTGCTTCAAGCTCCAATATGATTTTTCCTTCCTCATCAAGTTCTGGCAATATTGTTTGAACTGGGAACTTGTCAATGATAAAATTATTTAAGAATAAAACATGGAAAATTGGGTGTACTCAGGAAGATACAAGCATCTCCAATCTATATGCCATAGTAACAATCTTTTGCAACACCTTGTAAGGACCATAGTACTTGGGTGATAATTTATTATCCTTCTTAACTTGATTGAGGGACATGTGTGTATGGTTGTAGCCATAAAAATATATTGTCGCCTGGTGAGCACCAGTATTGCAGCAATAATGCTGCAACTCTTGCGCTGCCTACTTTACTCTTATCAACCCAGTAGTTCGTAACAAACTTGGAAGCAACGGTGCTGTATGCACAAGTACTAGTTCTTACTGTAGGTTGTCACTTGGTCAGCTAGCGCAAGATTACTAGGAGCTTAGGCCAACTTCCATGGATTCCAGAAGAAGCTCTATATGTGATGAAAGGAGAGAAACACTACTCTACAAATACTACTCTAACTGCAAAAAGGAGAAAGACTGAAATGTAAAGCAAACCAAGTAAATCCTAATTAACCAACTAATCCTACTTTTGCAGAAAACACTATGAAAACCATGAAAAGAATTCCATTACCTACTCAAGGAATTAAACAACATCTAACTAAGCTATTTCTGGAACTAAATGAGCAAAAAACATATTTTTGGATTTTATGTATTTTTATGTGAATTTGACATGCATGTAATTTATTGTTTGTGAATGTGGCAGCGAATAGGTGGCGTTGGAGGGTGGTTTTAGGACTTGAGAGGATGTAGGATGGTGTGGTTGGGTCCTAGGAGGTCTCAGGTGGCTTTCTGGAGGCTTTTCCCACACTTGGCCTTCAAAAGAAATCCTACAGGAGAATCTATAGAAGGACACAGGAAATCTACAAGAAGAAAAACAACGTCCTACAGGAGGCCTATAGGAGGAGGCCGAAAGCAGTTTTGACTGTTTTGAGGGTGTGAGAGTGGGTGGAAAAGGTGGATGAGGGTTGGAATGAGGTGTTAGGGTGCCTAGGGTCTACCAAGAGTCATCAAGAGAGAGAAAGATGATTGGATTTGCTCAAGGAGAGAGGAAGAAATTCTATGGAAAATGTAGGAAACTAAGGCAGAATTGAGGGGAGACTTGGGAGACCTGTAGCGCATGGATCAGATGGAGGATGGGATGGATGATAGGCTAGCCTATTGCTAGAATATATCTGTTGCATGAACAACTAACAGTCTACCAATAAGATCAAGCAAGCAATGAAAGAAATGCATCTAGGAAAACAGAGTGTTGCATCAAAATAGTCTAACCTATGATCTATGAAAGGAAATGCTGAGAAATACTGCAAGAAAGGAAAGCATGAAAGAATACTATTGTAAATAAATAAGTGAGCTTGATGAAGAAGTTCTGAAGCAAAGCAAAACTAGACTATTAACCAACTAAAAAGCTGCAAACACTAGAAGTCCTATGAATGAGGAAAATCTGTGTTTTTGGGGCAGCAAGAGGGTCTTTGCCTCAAATCTTGGTCCCAAAGGGAGGAAGAGAGGCCAAGGCACTATTTCTAGCCTTTTGAATCTCTTCTTTATCACTGCTTAACCTGCTATAGAAAGCACAAATGGAAGAAAACTACTGAATCATCAAAAGCAACCTATTCTTAACCATAAAAGAAATACATCTAACAGCAACCTAATCTACAAACCGAAATAAAACATACAAATACAAGTAAAGAGGAGCTTGGCTTCTTCAATTGGGCCCTAACCCAAGAGCTTCAGCCCTCTGAGGTAACTCAGTACTAACTCAAAAAGGATTCCATCTTTATTATCAAAATAATAACAAGATTACATGAAACTGTCACAAAAAAATAAGCTCGAAGTTGAGCAGAGTTTACATAAGCAAAAATCCAACAAAAATTTGACCCTAGTGAGGCCCTAGGCCTCTCTACTTATACAATTGAAGCTACCAATAACTTCCTAAAAATCAGGGAGGCTTGGCTCCCAAAACTCGAGATAATCATCAATCATCCTCCACGTGTTCGACTGCCTTCTAGTGCATGCTTTGGCTACTTGTACTCTGAGCTGAATGAAGGGGAATTCGAAGTGAGGAGTAATAAATGAGGGGTATTCCCTCCTATAATTCCTCTCCTTTGTCCACTTGGAGTTATTGTTGCCATTTGTCCACTAGATCCTTGACTTTCACCTCAAAAATCATCATTAATCTGCATTAAACACATGCTAGACCACATGGCATCATAACTAACTCAAGTCACTCTATAAGCATAAATATAATCAGAAAATCATGTAATAAGCTAAGAGAATGGTTGATTTTACTAGGTTAGGAGGTAAAATGAGCCCATATAATTACCCATTTATGAGGCTCATCATCACCCCCTACTGAAAGTGTTGCTCATCATCTGAGCAACTTAGTCCATCTCCTCATCTTTTATGGACCTGGTGGCCTCCCTAGCATCCCAAGCCTCTGATGTGGTCTCCTCTTCCTTGTCATCGAATTTTGCCTTCCTTTCTATCTCTTCCCACTGCTCCTGTTCTTCTTCTTCTCTTTTTCCTTCCAACATGCCTAACAACAGTGGGGGACTTAGTTTGAGGCCAATCCAGTTGACCTTCAGCCTCTGCATGGAACGCTTGTACATTGGCACTCTCCTTAATGCCTCTTTTATCCTCATGGGGGAATGATATTCCCTGATCTGCAGACTGTGTGGTAAGGTGTTCCATCTCCTCATACATGCATGCACACAGTCATCCCTAGGTAGCCTTCCATATCCTCAAAGTGTGCAATGGCTTGTGCCTGATCACTTATATATCTAGGGGCATTATGAGGATTATTGGCAAGCAGGTTATGTGTGCTGATGAGTGCCACGGGATCTAATGGCTCTGCTCTGATCATTAATGGCTCATTCTTCTCTTTTATCATCAACCTTCTTATTTCTGCTGCCCTCAACTCTTCATGGTTCATCCATGAGGCCATGGCCATTAGTTATAGGTCCCCTAGCCTGGCATTGGGGTCCCACACATTCATGTCTATGAGAGCCATGTTATGTAGGTAGAATTCTGCCATCTTTGCCTTATCCTCTGATGTGCTTTGGTCACACAAGTCTATAAACTGCCTGTAATTTTGGAAAGGCATTGTGCCTCTTTGTGCCAAGGTCTTTATCTGAAATTGCAACCATTGGTCCTTGAGATATAGGCCATAGGATTTTGCTGGTGTTCTACATTGCAATGCCTCCATGGGTAAGCTGACCATGCATGCCAGCTGGGTCTCTTTCCCTTGCAACTGCCTCCTTAGCAATTCATTTTTAGTTTCAAGGTGGCTTGTTGTAATTGCTTCCCTGTGGCTAATAGCACTCAACTCTTTGCCCATTTCTCTGAGTTTGTTCTCCATATGGCCAATATCCTCAACTCCTTTGGATTTGGCTATTTGCATCCACCTATGTGTTCTTATTCTCTCTTTCTCTAATTCAAAGAATAGTGGAATTGCAAATTTTTGTGGAATTATTCTTCATCCCTCAAGCATATTGTAGTAGGAGGGAAGACTAGGCTGGGGATCAGGTTCTTGTAGCTCTATTTCTTCCTCCTTTACTTGTGGCTATCCTTCCATTTCTTTCTCCAGCTTTTGGATCTCCTGTAGTTTTGACAGTGTCTCCTGTAGAACTGTCTAAGCCTCCTATAGGAATGTTTTTGAGTCCTATATTTCTACCTTTTCTTTCCATGTGGGAGATCTAGGAGTCCCTCTTTCATATGTGATAGGTGCCTTGGAAGGGGATTCTTTTCCTTGGGTAGAGGGTGAATCTTCAATTGTAATTGGCACTTTTGAAGAGGGCTGAGGCTTCCCTGTTTTGATTCTTGTGCTCTAGCCTTGAAATGCATGGAGGCCTGCCTTTTCCTCTTTTTTTTTGGCTTGATTGGTGTACTGAGGGTAGTGAGAGCAGCTGCTACCTCTCTTTCCAGAGCCTTAGGGGACACTTCTCCTTTTTCTATCTTTTATGCCTCCTTTTCTCCTCCTTCAATCTCTTTTTCTGTCTCTGTTTGCTTTGTTTCTTCAGCTTTCTCCTCCTCTATCTTAGTTTCTTCCTCCTTCCCTTCTTGTTCTGCTAAGTCACCAGTTTCTTCACCTTCTTCCCCTTGTTACTCTTCCTCCTCACTGCCAGTAGGACTAATATCATAGGTTAGGGCTTTTATGTCATCCTCAGCTATCATGTTTCGGAAGACTTCCCATGTTATAGGGAGTGTAAATGTATGGAGGGCTTCTTCCACTAGGATTTTGATCAACCCATGGTGAGCTAGTTGTTCTGAATTCCATGCTTTTACTTTAGTGCTGGAGTCAATGAGGGACTGCAAGAGGAAGGAGGGGATGCTGAGCTTCTGAGGGGCTGGAGTGTCCATGCCATACCTTAATTCATGAAGGATTCTAAAGTGATAAACATAGACAATGTTGTACCTCCCCTCACAAGAAATATACTTGATTATTTGGTAGCTAACCTCATCCCAAGGATATGGTATGCTAGCCCTTCTAATGCCATTTTTATCCTCTATAGGGGTTTCATTGTTTTGGAAGAAGTTTTTTTTGGCAGCCTGGCCAATTGGTTTCACATCCTTACTCCAAAGTAGCCCAAGAGGAAGGGTAGTGGCCATACTAATAAATTCAGGGGTTATCTCCACGGAAATACCTCTAAAGGTGACAGTGGCATGTGTTCTGGTGTGAGGGACCAAAGAGTGGGAAAATTCTTGGGCAGTTTCCTCATAAAACCCTTGGAATTTCTCAAAACAGTTCATCCAATTTGGTCTTGTGAATATGTCCACTACTTGTGGATGTGCATGGAGCCTGGAGGAGTTGGTGGGCTCCTTCCTCTTAAATCCTCCTGTCATTTTGTTTATACTTTTTTGGAACCAAATGTGGAGATGAAGACAACAATTTTTGGAGAAAAACAGAGAAACAAAGGAGACTGTGTTTTTTTTTTTTTTAAACAGATTTTTTTTTTTTTTTTTTAACTATTTCCTCCTTCTAAAGGCTTTATTTCCTCCCCAAATTTAAACCACTACTTGCATATTTTGATATTCAATGGGGGCATGCATGGAACCTACCTCCTCAGATCGAAAATCATGCTAAAACTTGTGTTTTCTCCCTTCAAAACAGCTCACTGCCCCTCCTGTAGAAGCCTGTTGTCCCTCCTGCAGAATTCCTGTAAGTGCTCTTGTAGAACCTGTAAGTGCTCCTGTAGAAAATTCTGAGAGTAGGAATATGGGAGAGATCAATGGAGAATGATGGTTACGAGGCTATGGGGGCACAAGGAGATTGTTGTAGCTGAGTTTCGAGGAGAGAATGAAGGAAAAGGTGGTGAGAGTGCTCGGGGAGGAGTACTTATTGCCCTTTATGGATATTTCCGATGATGGAGGGTGAGATGGCAAAGTATACATTGGCCATATTCAGACCGTTGGTCCCCACCTACCTTTTCATCATGGCCCCTCCTCGTAATCATCCCTCATGATTGCATCGGAGTTCACACTTCCTCCACTACCTGTCCTTGACATCTTTCTTGAGTTGACTGTGCGCACGTGTGAGTGACATCTTCGGATGAGTGGAGTCAACTAGATGAAGGTGGCCAAGTTAACTGGCCACATTTCCCTCATTCAACCTCAACCATCTTGTTGCTTTTGCATGCCTTCTAATTACACAAATGCAAACAGAGGAGCGAGTTAGTTACTAACCTGAGATCCAAATGTATTTGTTGTGAGGTGTTGTGGCTCTCTCTCTCTGCTGCATGCCTTTGTTTCTTTTGATGCATGCTGTTTGCTTACTGATGTGTGGCTGTGTCATGTGCAGGTCCTTCTCTAGCTAGATCTGAGCTTCAGGTGTCTTCTTCAACCTTCATGTTTGCACTCTCTTGCTGCTGATGCTGGGTTTTAATGGGATCAGCTGTTACAAGAATTCCTACAAGAGCTCTTGTAGTTGCTTCTCCCCTTGAAACTTCAGCTTCTTTTTGTGCTTGTAATAGTGAGGATGATGCCAGAGATGTGGATAGAGATGGAGAGGTAATAGGTAGGCTTCAGGTGAGGTGGATGGTGTTGTTTCCTTTCTTATTTTTTTGTTTTTTCTTTTCCTGAAAAATTGTTTTTTTCTATGTTTTTCTTGGACATGAAGAAGAATGATGCTTGGGGTGTGATGCAGGCTTGTAAATGATGGCAAGGAGGTTTGAAGACTATAGGAGGATTTATAGATTCCTCATGAAGCTTCCCTGTCCCTCAAACTGCCTTTTATATCCATTTTTGGCTCTCTGTAATTCCTACAGGAGCCTCCTGTAGAAAACACAAAGCCTCCTGTAGAAAACACAGTTTTTGAAAAAGAAGCACAATGAGGTGAAAGAAATGCCAAGAATGATGGAGAAAGGTGTGGGAAGGTAGGATAGGTGTTGGTGTTAGTTTCAGGGCTCCCTTAGCACCTTTTGCTACTTCCTGTAGTCCTCCTACAAACCTGCATTGCAAATGAAAATTCATTTTTCTTTTTTCTTTTTTCCTTTTTTTTTTTTTTGAAAACAACTACGACGCCTCAGGGAGGGTTTCACCCTAATTGCCTGCCCTGGGCACTTCCAAGGGAGGTTTTCACCCAGGGATCTTATTTTCTCTCTCTTTTTTTTTCTTTTTTTTTTGACATAATAGAAGAGGTTTTCAACCCAATGATGGGACTCAAGGGCCTCATGGATGTTTTCACTTGAGTCCTTATTTTTTTAATTTTTTCTTTTTCTTCAGTGGAGTGGGTGAAGTGGAGGCTAAGACATGCTCCACTACCATCACTGTCTTATTCAAATATTCAATTAACTCTCGCTTGGAGAGGGGTTTCTTGTAGACTTTCAACCGGTGTCCATTGACAAGCATGGGGATGGCTTCATCATCGATGGTTCTGATCAGAACTGAACCATTGTCATTGCATTTCTCCATAGTGAAGGGTCCCAGCCATCTTGTCCTTAGCTTGCCCTTGAAATCTTTGTATCTTGAATCATAGAGTAGTGCCCAATCTCCCTGTTGGAATTGCTTCTCCTTGACATTTTTGTCATGCCATATCTTTCTCTGAAGCTGAACTACCTCTATATGGAGAAGGGCCTGCATTCTGCGTTCATCCAATCCATTGAGCTAAAGTAATTTTTCTTTCTGTGCATGGCTAAGGTCTAGGTCTAGCTAAGCTGCCATCCTCAGGGTATTGAATTCAAATTATATTAACATAAAAGCCTTCTTCCCATAGACTAGCTCATAGGGTGTGAACCCTGTAGTGGTCTTCCATGTTGTGTTGTAGGCCTAAGTGGCCTCAACTAATCTGTCCGCCCAGTCTTTTCTACTGCTGCTCACTACCTTTGTCAGGATCCCTTCCAATACTCTGTTAGTGACCTCCACCTGCCCATTGGCTTGTGGATGGTAAGGGGTCGAATTCCTGTGCTTGATTCTATGTTGTGTGAGCAGGTCTTCAATCAAATTAGAAGTGAACTGACTGCCTTGATCTGTGACCAACTCTCTTGGATACCCGAACTTGTAGAATATGTCCTCTCTCAAAAATTCAGCTACTTCTTCCTCTGTCGCTTCTTTGATTGCTTTTGTCCCTACCCACTTTGTCAGGTAATCGATGCACACAATGATGTATTGTTTCTTCTTTGAAGGAGGGCTGATAGGACCCACAAAGCCCATGCCCCACTTCTCAAATGGCTCAAAGTTCACTTGAGGTTGCATGGGCATCTCATCCTTTGGAGTAGGTTTCCCCATCCTCTGACACCAATCACACCAGCTGGTATATCTTCTCACATCTTGATGAAGAGTGGGCCAATAGTAGCCTGCTTGTAGTATTTTTAAGGCAGTTCTTTTTGCTGCAAAATGACCTCCGCAAGGCCCATCATGACAGGTCAGGAGGATGTCAAAGACTTCCTCCTCCTTGACACATCTTCTCAAGATCTGATCTAGGCCAAGTTTGAAGAGATTGCCCCTAATCTAGGTGAAAGGGGCTCTTTTCCTTACTATCTTGCTCTTCTCTTTTGAGGACAGGTGTGGTGGAAACTGTGTTGAAACCAAGTAGTTTTCTATATTAGCAAACCATGGAGAGAGTACTAAGATGTCAAACAGATGTTCATCTCACATTTGGTCATCCACCATTCCTTCTTCACCTGCAGGCAAATTTACTCTAGACAAAAAGTCAGCAACAACATTTTCTTTACCAAGCTTATCAATAATGGTCAAATCAAACTGCTGCAGTAAAAGTAACCATCTAGTAATGCGAGCATTTACATCCAGTTTGTTCATTAAATATCTAATTGCAGCATGATCAATGTGCACAAAGGTTTGATAGCCTGTGATATAATGCCTGAATTTGTTTAAGGAATGCACGACAGCTAGAAGTTCCTTCTTGGTCACTGTATAGTTTAAGTCTGCCTTTGACAAGCTTTTGCTTATAAAGTATATGGAATAAGGTAAATTTTCATCAATTTGTCCCAAGGCTTCTCTTATTGCTTTGTTCGAGGCATCTGTGTGAATGTGAAAAGGTAGGGCCCAGTTTGGGCCTCTCAGAATTGGGGTAGTCACGAGCTTGCTCTTCAAGGTATCTAGGGCTTCTTGACAGTTTTCCGACCATATGAACTCGACATCTTTACCTGAAAGGCCAAACAAAGGAGAGCTTAGCTTGCTGAAATATTTAATGAATCTGCGGTAATACCCAACTAAGCCTAGGAAACTTCTGACATCTCTCACCTTTTGAGGAGGTGGGACCCTTTAGATGATGGCAATTTTGTTGGGTTCCACCTGCAATCCTTACTGAGATATGGCATGACCTAGCACGGTCCCTTCAGTCATAAAAAATTCACATTTTTCCAAACTAAGGGACAGGTTCATCTCAATACACTTGTCTAGAACGTTTTTTAGATTAGATAAAGCTTCCTAGAAGTCAGAGCCATAAGCAGTAAAGTCATCCACACATATCTCTACCGCATCATGAACTAATTCAGAAAATATACTCAGTACCACTCTTTGGAAAGTGGTTGGAGCATTACACAAACCAAAAGGAAGGACTCGGTATGCAAAGGTACCCCAAGGACAAGTGAAAGTGGTCTTATCTTGGTCTTCTAGGCTGATTTGAATCTGATTGTACCCACTAAACCCATCTAGGAAAGAGAAAATCTTTTTCCCTACCAGACCGTGTAATAATTGATCTATGAAAGGTAAAGGAAAATGGTCATTTTTAGTGGCTTTGTTCAATTCCTGATAGTCGACACAGATTCTCCACTTACCATTTTTCTTTGGCACTAGCACCAAAGGAGAGACCCATTCACTATCAGAGATGGGATAGATGAATCCTGCATCAATCAATTTCTACAGTTCTTCCTTAACAATATCTTTAAGTGTTGGATTCATCCTCCTTTGAGGCTGTTGGACTGGCTTGCAACCCTCCTTGATGTATATATGATGAGTACATACTGAAGGATGCACTCCCTTCATCTCTTTATAACTCCAGGCAAATGCATCTAGGTGTTTTCTCAACAAGCTACATAATTCCTTCTCCTGGGATGTGGATAGGGATGGATTGATTTTCAAGGTTCTTTTTGGGCCGAACTCTATATTCTCAACATGGAGAGGAGTGGAGTTGGCTGCACAGAGATCAATTGATGGATTGTTTTGGGTTTCTCTTACTATGTACTCTAACAGTGATACACTGGGAGGTGGATTTTGAATCAGATTTTCAATCATATCATCCTCATCTTGCTGTTTCCCCCCATGGAAATTTCTAATGCACAAAGCGGTGCAGAATAGACTTCATCCTCATTGTCCTCCTCCAACCAGATAGGTAGATCATGTTCTAGCAGGGGTTGAGTAGGAGGATATAGGATTAACTTCTTCGACATATGCCCGTTCTTTATGGTCATGTTCCCAGCTCGACAGCTGATGTAGGCATCGGTAATAGCCAACCAGGGTCTTCCCAGAATGAGAGGATACCTAGTGAGCTTTGCCTTTGGCTGGAGAACTAAGAAATCAGTAGGGTACTCCCAAGAATCAATGGAGACCATCACATCCTCCACAATCCCCTCAAGGGTCATAGTGGAGCGGTCTGCTAGCTGTAGCACAGTCGTGGTCTTCCTCAAGGAGCCCTGGAGGTTGAGTTTGAGCATTGTGTCCTTTGTCATCACATTAATGGTAGCTCCCAGATTAATCAAGGTGTGTGGGGTCATGGTGCCATTGATGTGGACATCAACTACTGGGCTTCTAGGGTCCAGATATTTTGGACAGATTACCTACCCTAACATCAGGTCGGACAGTTGCCCTATGACATTGTTGGTTGGGGCATCTCTCTTGTGCCTTCCTGGATGCCTAAAGCACTTCTCTTTGATCAACCTATTGTAGATAGGAACATCTTTTATGGCTTGGAGAAGTGGTATCTTTACACATAAATGTTTCAATTCTCTCAGGAGTTCAATTTCTCTTGGGGTAGGCTGGACTATCATGGATAGTCTCTCAGGAAAGGGTGGAATTACTTTTGGTTCACTTTCCTCTTTATCTTCCTCAAACTCCCAGGGTGGAGGCTAGCTATTTGGGAGAACTTTCCTAGATCACAAGTTAATTTCCTGAATCTCCACAGCATAAGCTAGGCATGATGGTTCCCCACTATACACTTACTGAGCCTGTCTGTTGTTCGGGTTCGAATTTGGCTGGGCAGGCATTTGGGGTTGCTTTGGAGGAGCAGGAGGTAACGGTTGTGGTTGGGTAGGTGGTGGAGGCAAAAGAGCGGGAAGATATTTGTATTGGGGCCTCCACCCCTGATGAGGTGCATTCCAATGAGGTTGTGGCTGAGCATAGGATTGAAATGAATGGGTGGCTAGTTGGGCTTGATATTGAGATGTGAAGGACCAAGGAGGAGGCGTGGACCAGGAAGGATGAGCAGGGGGGCCCCAAGAAGGTATGGGAGTGACTTGGTTGGGGTTGTAGTATGCTTGAGATGTCCCTTGAATTCCCTGCTAGTATGGTCTAGGTCCATGCGGCCTCCTTTGGTTTATGTAATAGAGCTATTCAGTGACTCCCTCAACCCCTTGATATATAGCTTTAGGTCTGGGTAAGGAAGGGCACTTATCTGTAGCATGATTTTCTTCACAGACTGAACAAACCTCTATAGAGTTCAATGGGCATTCATTCCTATGATGCCTCGTGGTGCATCTAGGGCAAAAAATGGCCAAAGCCCTCTCTGCTTCCTCTTATTTCCTTTTGATACGCAAGGTATCCATTTGCATGGCAAGAGTCTGTAGCATCTCACTCTTGAAGTCTTCCAGCATGTTTCCAATTTCTCCTTTAATGGATGAGTTAGAGGAAGAGGTATTGGCTATGGGTTGACTCCCCCTACCTTTCTTTTTATCTACTCTAGAATGATTTCTAAAAATAGTCTTTATGTCCTCATACGACAGTTAGTAGATGTCTCCCCTGGCCAGTAGATGGAGGGTGTCTAAAAGATCTTCCTGGATTCCCTTGAGCAGGACCAACTTCAGAGACTCAGGGTCAAGTGTACACCCAACCCTTTTGTTACTGAGTTGGAACCTCTCTTCATAGTCCTCGAGGGACTCATCACTTCCTATGGTCATTCGGAAAATTTCTTCTTTAGTATCTTTTGACCTACAATAGTCTCGATACTTGTTGTTAAAGGCTTGCTGCATCTGAGCCCAAGTTGTGATGCTATTGCCAGGTAATCCCATGAACCAGCGCAGCGCTGCATCCTTGAGAGTAGAAGGGAACATTTTCAACTTTTTCTCATCTTTTGCATAGTCATAGGTTCGACAGATAACAACAAACTCAAACAAAAAGGTGTCAGGATCTTCTGTAGTCAGACCATGGAAATGAGGTAGGGCGGAAGGGCTTATATTCTTCATCTTGGTGTCCCCATTGGTCTCCCAAATGGGAAAGGTACCCTCTATTTTCTCTCCATTCCCCCTAGCATTTCTGTGTTCAGCCATTGGCTCCAAAGGAATGTTTTCTTCTTCTTCTTCCCCTATAGGTTCTTCAAATATGTCTTGTTGTTCACCTAAGGGTTATTCTTGATCACAACTGCAGAAGAAGAGAGAAGGTTGGCTGTGTGAAGTAGTGGGGTTGTTGGGCAAAAAGTTTCCTGAGTTATCTCTATTCTTACGAGGCATGAAAGGAAATATTTTTGGTTTGTTTTTGTTTCTTTTTCCCCACACTAAAAGTACCTGCAAAACTGAAATTTATTGAACAAAACAAATTGCAACTAATTGAAATGAAATTTGCAGAATTGAAGAGGAAGCAAGGAAATGCAGAACTGAAAGAAAAGGAATGACTAGTCTACCTTTGCTGAAATGAATTTGCATAATTGAAAAGGAAAGCAAGGAAATGCAGAATTGAAGGAAAAGAAAGGACTAGTCTACTTTCGTTGAAATAAACTATTAGCAGAATGTTGCAATAGAAAATATAAGAAAGCAATAATCACAGAATACTCTAATGCTTACTCGGAAATGGTGCCAAAAAGTGGTGAGCACCAATATTGCAGCAATAATGCTACAACTCCTGGGTTGCCTACTTTACTCTTATCATCCCGGTAGTTTGTAACAAACTTGGAAGCGACGGTGCTGTATGCACAAGTACTAGTTCTTACTACAAGTTGTCACTTGATCAGCCCGCGCAAGATCACTAGGAGCTCAGGCCAACTTCTATGGATTCTGGAAGAAGCTCTATATGTGATGAAAGGAGATAAAAACTAGTCTACAGATACTACACTAACTGCAAAAAGGACAAAGACTGAAATGTAAAGCAAACCAAGTAAATCCTAATTAACCAACTAATCCTACTTTTGCAGAAAGCACTATGAAAAACATGAAAAGAATGCCATTACCTACTCGATGAATTAAACAAAATCTAAATAAGCTATTTCTGGAAGTAAATGAGCAAAAAACATATTTTTGGATTTTATGTATTTTTATGTGAATTTGACATGCATGTAATTTATTGTTTGTGGATGTGGCAGTGAATAGGTGGCGTTGGAGGGTGGTTTTCGGACTTGAGAGGATGTAGGATGGTGTGGTTGGGTCTTAGGAGGTCTCAGGTGGCCTTATGGAGGCTTTTCCCACACTTGGCCTTCAAAAAAAAGCCTAGAGGAAAATCTACAGGAGGACACAGGAAATCTACAAGAAGAAAAACAACGTTCTATAGGAGGCCTACAGGAGGAGGCCGAGAGCAGTTTTGTCTGTTTTGAGGGTGTGTACATGGGTGGAAAAGGTGGATGAGGGTTGGAATGAGGTGTTAGGGTGCCTAGGGTCTACCAAGAATCATCAAGAGAGAGAAAGATGATTGGATTTTCTTAAGAAGAGAGGAAGAAATTCTATGGAAAATGTAGGAAACTAAGGCAGAATTGAGGGGAGACTTGGGAGACCTGTAGGGCATGGATCAGATGGGGGATGAGATGGCTAAGGCTGGCCTACTGTCAGAAGAGATCTGCTGCATAAACAACTAACAGTCAACCAATAAGATCAAGTAAGCAATGAAAGAAGTGCATCTAGGAAAACATAGTTTTGCATCAAAATAGTCTAACCTATGATCTATGAAAGGAAATGCTGAGAAATACTGCAAGAAAGGAAAAAATGAAAGAAGACTATTTTAAATAAAGAAGTGAGCTTGATGAAGAAGTTCTGAAGCAAAGAAAAACTAGACTATTAACCAACTAAAAAGCTGCAAACACTAGAAGTCCTATGAATGAGGAAAATCTGTGTTTTTGGGCAGCGAGAGGGTCTTTGCCTCAAATCATGGTCCCAAAGGGAGGAAGAGAGGCCAAGGCACTATTTCTAGCCTTTTGAATCTTTTTTTATCATTGTTTAACCTGCTATATAAAGCACAAATGGAAGCAAACTATTGAATCCTCAAAAGCAACCTATTCTTAACCATAAAAGAAATACATCTAACAGCAACCTAATCTACAAACTGAAATAAAACATACAAATACAAGTAAAGAGGAGCTTAGCTTCTTCGATTGGGCCCTAACCCAAGAGCTTCAGCCCTCTGAGGTAACTCAGTGCTAACTCAAAAAGTATTCCATCTTTATTATCAAAATAATAAGATTACATGAAACTGTCACAAAAAAATAAGCTCGATGTTGAGCAGAGTTTACATAAGCAAAAATCCAACAAAAATCCGACCCTAGTGAGGCCCTAGGCCTCTCTACTTATACAATTGAAGCTACCAATAGCTTCCTAAAAATCAGGGAGGCTTGGCTCCCAAAACTCAAGATAATCATCAGTCATCCTCCACTTGCTCGATTGCCTTCTAGTGCATGCTTTGGCTGTTTGTACTCCGAGCTGAATGAAGGGGAATTCGAAGTGAGGAGTAATAAATGAGGGGAATTCCCTCCTATAATTCCTCTCCTTTGTCTAGTTTGAGTTATTGTTGCCATTTGTCCACTGGATCCTTGACTTTGACCTCAAAAATCATCAATAATCTGCATTAAACACATGTTAGACCACATGGAATCATAACTAACTCAAGTCACTCTATAAGCATAAATATAATCAGAAAATCATGTAATAAGCTAAGAGAATGGTTGATTTGACTAGGTTAGGAGGTAAAATGATCCCATATAATTACCCATTTATGAGGCTCATCATCGCCTACATTAAAACTTCTTTCACTGTGATGTTGATTTTCATGTTGTTTCATTCCATTTTGCGTTAAAGTGAGGTTATCCTTTAAGAGTTAGATAACTTGTTGTTGATGCTCAATGTGATCTTCCATTGCTTGCACCTTATAATTTTCTCTTAAATATGATGTGATGGACAGTGGATGATATGCATAAAGTGCCATAAATGGGGCTATTTTTGTTGTAGTATGGAAGAAGTGTATTCAAACGTAGAGGGAAATTTCAAGTTTTAGTATTTGAATTGTTACAAAAGTAATATGAGTTAGGGATAGCTATAATTCCTCAAGTACCTATTTCTTGGATGAAACATTGTGTGAGATTGTTAAAGAATGTCAATATTAATTGGTCAAGAGCTGTAGATTTGTGGTGTAAGAGTGTCATTGAGGTTTACATAGTGGAATTTGCTGCGAAAGCAATTGATTCTTTCAGTGTTGTGGAGAGAAAGTGATTTTATGGAACCAAGCAAAGTTACATAGTGGAATATGCTATGGAAGCATCTGATTCTTTCAGTGTTGTGGAGAGAAAGTGATTTTCCACCCTATGCCTTATGTAGTGGCCAATCTATGGTGCTAGATTAGACTAGATTTATTATCAACTAGGGTAAGTAAACTTCGAGGCATGTGTCTAAAGTCTATAGACATAAAGGATTCCTAACTAAGTTTTTATTGTGATAGGCTACAGTACTTCTTTACATAAGGTTAAGATATGTTTCCTCTCACCTCAACACTCAAATAACCTAAGTTATCTAACTGTCCTAAGGATACAGCGTATTGCTAGACTGAGATTTTAATTCCCTGACAAGGATGCTATGCACAAAAGCTCTGTCTAGTTAACACTAAAGCATTCATGAAAAATAAAAAGCACACTGAATTTTAAATGCATAAAAACAGAGTCTATGGAGATGCTTTAAAATATAACGATGGATCAAATCTCTTACGAGATATGGTTCAATGATCTAACGATAAAATCTTCAAGCTATCACCATAAATACCATTTGTGAGAATTATAATCAAATCGACAAAGTCATAAACATGGAAATGACACTAAACACTATGCGTTCTATTCAAATTTAAAAACTGCTAAGGAAATGAAATTAACAGTATACCAATCCACGCAGGGCCCATCCACGTTTCAATGGTACACTGAAGTAAACTCAAGCAACGAGAGTATTAACGCATAGACACTGCTGGAGTAAAACCGTAACTATATTCAAGTGTTGAAGATTGCAATCACATACAAGAGTTTGGTTCTCAAATGATACACAGAGATAATAATCATAACTGTTCCTGAAAACAAAATAATACGCAGTCTTTATCTACCTCCCTATCTGAATCGAATGTGGATTCATTAAGCAGATGTTTCTGCTTTTACAATGGAGTGATTTTTGGTCATTTCTAATCTAAACCAATTTCCAAAAAAGCAAAACGAAACCTATTTGGGAAACCATGGATTTTACTGCCTTTGTAACCAAAAGGTTGGGGTTTGACCAGCGTTGACCGCATAACCAGGAACTTTTGATTTGCTGTAGAATCGATTTTTCTCCATGCATGTACATTCCAGGTCCCGTTCCTATCCATTTCTTTGGCTTGCCTGTCATGCCACGTGTCAGATGATAAACCATTTACAAGATGTTATGACTTCCTGTAATCTTTTTGTTGAAAATTCCTAATTTCTAACATAAAAATTCATAAATTAACTTTAATGCAAACTAACAACTATAATGCTATTAACTAATCAATTTCGATGGATATAAGGGGTCTATGGAGGAAAAAGATAGACAAATGATGATGTTTCTAGAAGAAAAAGATGGTAATGGAATGGTACCAACATCTCCCCCAAGCTTAATGACTTAGCATGTCCTCATGCTAATCCTGATGTGCTGCCTCTATACTCTGTCCCTGCCTGTACCTCTGTTGCCTTTAACAATGCATCTATGTTCTTTTTAGCTTGGGCATCCTTCTGAATGTGGAGCTCATGTTTCAAACTCTTGTATTTCTCCTTGAGGGCTTTCTTTTGGGTATACCATTTGGTTGCCCACTTGCAAATGTCAGTTTGTTCAACCTTGAGCTCTTTGATTTTCTCCTTAAGCTTCTCGTTCTTCTGCTAGGTTTTCTTACTCTGAGTTTTCAACATCTCATTCTCCCTCTTAATGAATTTTTCCAGCATGTTGGCCTCCATCAGTTCTTCTTTTAACTTTTCAATTTTCTTTTCCAGCCTCCTTTTTCTTAATTGCAGGTGGTGACTCTTTTCCTTGCCTATTGTTGCTCTCAACCTCCATTTCGGCTTCTTGTCCATGCTGTGAGTGAGCACTGCTCTCGATGTCCATCGGTGCATGTGCATTTGATTCTGGTTGATCTTCTTGTGGCTGGGTCTTTTGTGCTCTCTTGGATCTTCTTGTATAGGTAGTGAAAATTTTATCTTGCTCCATTTTCTGGGCAGTGTCTTGTCTCATCTTTCTCATTCTCACACTGCTACTGGGTGGAGGGACATTGCTTGATTTGCGCACAGGAATCTCTTCATTAATGTCAAGCTTAAATCCTGAGTCTTCTTGTTGTTCTTGCTCATCCTCTCCATCTTTGATTTGATTGGAAACCAGGAATTCCTTCCATGTCTTGCCCCTTTTCTGCACTTCAAATTCAATGAGAATTTTAATTAACCCGAAATGATACAAGCTTTTGTCCTCATTACCTTTTTGCTTTTGGATAGTTTTTGACATCTTGGTCAAGCTCTGCAAGAGGAAATGTGGTAAACTAATAGTGCACTGCCCCTTTAAATGTAACAAGAGTTTGATGTGGTATAAATAGACTATTCTGTATCAACCCTCACAGGTAACAAATTTTTGAATGATATACACCATTTCATCCCATGGATGCATCAACGAACTCCTTGGGACACCCTTCTTCCAGTTAACAGATGAAACCCTCGACCTGGACATGAATTGGGTCCATGATTTTTCTTTGAATTGTTTTGTTTTGAACTACTTTTCTCCTTCTGGAGTAATCCCTAAGGATTGTGCTATGGTGTCTTCTGAGATCCTAAATGAGAAATTGCCTATCAATGCTTTCTCCCCATTAAATGTAAAGGCAAATTGTTTAGTTACTTCCTCATTGCTCCCATTAAACTTCTCCAAGAAGGGTAGCCATTGTTTTTCTCTTAAAATTGCAATACAGTCATCGTGGTACTGAGAACTATCAAATGTGTTTGGCTCTACTCTATTAGCCATTTTTACAGAGAAACTCCTGCTCTAACCCTCTTCGTTTATGCTTACTAATTTAACAAGGGTATTTTGGTTTGTTACCTTTGCTTTTCGCTCCACACAACTGACCTGGTGGCGCCCTCTATTCTTCAAGATCAGCTCCTTCAATGGCTTAAGCAGTGACTAGATGACTGTCCTTGAATTATGGCGGAGGTGGAAACTTGTGAGCCCAATTACTGTGCTTTCCTTTCATAGCACTTGTTGTTCTCGGCCTTTGTTTTTGAAATCACAGCACTTGAATTGCTAGTATGGAACACCCTTTTTACAACTGAGAATGAAATGGAATTTTAACAACCGACTTGACCCAATTCACTATAATAATAACAGAGCGTATTCATATTTCAATGACAGAGGAGTAGCTGTACTAGGTTGTGTGAGGACCATCATGAGAACGCCGTAAGCATGTATGAAGTACTGGAGTGTAATAATGGATAGTTGTTTGCATGAGTCGAATTGGTCGAGCGATCATGTTATAACTTGGGCGATTCAAAAACAATGAATGAAACCATGTAACATTTGGCTTTCCAATAGTTCACCACCTGTCCCTTGCTCATTGGTACTTGGCCGAATAAAGAGATGTTGGACCGATAGTAAGGTTTGATGGCCGATAAGGAGTTAATAACAAGGCTGGGAGGGTGGTATAATAGAGGATTTAAAAATCGTAGGAGGAGTATGGGGATAGGCTAGAGTGTTGGGAAGTGATAAGAATTAGGAATATGAGAAGAGTGATGGACATGTGGGTGTTTTTGAAATTGATCATAATCAGTTATAGTCATCACATTTAACACTAAATTAATCCAAGAATTTAAATGTTAAAAATAAAAAGTATAACAATACTTTACACTTTTATTGGTTGATCAAGAGTTGAGTTGGCATGCATAGGTAGGATTTATCTTTCTTGTTCAGATATGACTAATCTTTGCTGTCCATAACAGGTCCCTCTGAGATGAATTTGGATGCAATAGGTCCCTCTGAGATCTGGAGAATGTTTGTGCAGCTTCTTTGAAATCTAGAAAAGAACTATATGTGTGCAGCTTCCTTGATCTTTGGTGTTTGATGGAGCCTCGGTGATAAGCAGCCTTTGAATCTCTGTTGAAACTTTGTTGAAGCTTTGCTGAAGTAGCTTGAGATAGAAATATCTAACAAGTCCCTTTTATGTTTGTTGAATAGGTCCCTCTAATGTTGGTGTTGGTAACATGGTCTTCTGAACAGGTCCCACTGCATAGTGCTTAAACAAGTCCCTCTAATTAGAACAAAGACAAAAACAACTTCTTTATTGAAATACTGAAGTGTTGAAACAAACTCTTTGAGTATTTGCAATGAGGAGATAAACTCTTTGAGAATTTACAATGGGGAGATGAGATAAAAAAACAAAAATGCTGATGCTTCTCCCCCACTAAAGCTTTGACTTGTCCTCAAGTCATTATTGAATCGATGAATCAAACAGTAAACAAAAAGAAAGGGAATTCTTACCAGCCAAAGAATTGGTTTACAATTAAGAATTCTGGGTTAGAGTGTGCCAGAGTCTGGTTTTCACATCTAAACCATTATTATTATTATTATTTTTATTTTATTTTTCTAATTTATTTTTTTTAATTTTTAATTTTTTTTAATTTTTTTAATTTCTAAATGGAAATGAAATTAACTAAGGTAGAGATACTACAGCTGAATGTTGCAATATCTCAACCTCCCTTTGCTGAGATACAGTTTGAAGAAAATCCTCCTTGGTGATGGGGTTATGATAGAGTTTCAACCTATGGCCATTGACAAGAAAGGGGTGACCTTCTCCATCAATGGTAATAAGCTGGACTAGTCCATTCTCATAAACTTGAACTATTTCATATGGGCCCATCCAATGTGTGGTAAATTTGGCTTTATGATCTCTGAATTTAGAGTCAAAGAGTAAAGCCCAGTCTCCTTCTTTGAACTATTTCTTCTTGATATGTTCATCATGCCACTGCTTCCTTTGTTTTTGCATGAGAAGTGTTGTCTCCTCTGCTTGCTGCCTCATTTCATCCAGCTGGTTCAACTGCTGAATTCTTTCTTGTTGTGCTTCATTAAGATCAATTCCCGAATCTACAGCCATCTTAAAAGTATGTATTTGAAACTCAATAAGAAGCATTACCTCTTTGCCATACACCAACTGATATGGTGTAAATCCTGTAGTATTCTTCCATGTGATTCTATAAGCCCAGAGTGCATCTTTGAGCTTCTCCTCCCAATTCTTTCTGTTCATTGCTATGGTCTTAGTGATAATTCCTTCCAATGTTTTATTTGTGGATTCCACCTGGCCATTGGCCTGTGGATAGTAAGGTGTACTTCTTCTGTGCTTGATTTGATATTTTTCTGTGATGTTCTTAACTAACTTTGAAGTAAACTGAGTACCTTGATCTGTTACTATCTCCCTTGGTACTCCATACCTTACAAAAATTTCTTCAAAAAGGAAGTTTACCACTGTTTGTTCAGTTGCCCGAACTAGTGCTTTGGCTTCAGCCCATTTTGTCACGTAATCAGTACATACTAGGATGTACTTCTTACCATTGGAAGTTGGATTGATGGGTCCTATGAAATCTAGAGCCCATTTTTCAAATGGCTCTAGGTGTACTTGAGGCTGAAGTGGCATCTCATCTGTAGTTTTTGGCCTACACATTCTTTGACAGCTATCACAACTCTTCACGTACTTCTTGGAATCCTTAAAAATAGATGGCCAGTAGTACCCAAGACTAAGAATCTTGAATCTTGTTCGTTTAGCTGCAAAATGCCCACCACACGGTTCATCATGGCAAGATTTTAAAATATCAATTATTTCATCATTTCTTACACATTGTCTAATAATCATATCATAACCAATGTAAAATAAATCGCCATTAACCCATGAGTATCGAGCACTTTGTTTGATTAGCCTCTTCTTTTCCTTTGGAGTAAAATATGGGGGTGTTCTTCCTGTGGACAAATAATTGGCCAAGTCAGCATACCAAGGATTCACTATTGAAATTGCAAATAAATGTTCATCTGGAAAAGAATCGTCAACCGGAAAATCCTCACCTTGATTTTTCAGTCTAGAAAGAAAATCTGCCACCTGATTCTCCTTACCTGGTCTATCTAACACTGTGATGTTAAATTCCTGTAATAATAGCAACCATCTAGTAACTCTGCCACTAGTTACTGGTTTATTCATTAAATGCTTAATGGTAGAATGGTCAGTATGTACAAAAACCTCATAACTAGTTATATAATGTCAGAATTTATTCACAGCATGTATGACTGCAAGCATTTCTTTTTCTGTGACTGTGTAGTTTAATTCTGCAGGTGTTAGATTTTTGCTAATGAAATAGATGGCATAATGACAAGACTCCTCTTTTTGGCCTAATGAGGCACCTAATGTAGTATCAGATGCATCTGTAAAGATGTGAAATGGTAGGTTCCAGTTAGGTCCTTTTAAGACTGGTGTGGTTGATAACTTTCCTTTGAGTGTTTCAAATGCTTGCTGACAATTATCATTCCACTTGAAAGGTGCATCTTTGGCTAGAAGCTTAAACAAAGGTAAAGCTATTCTACTAAAATGCTCAATAAACCTTCTGTAATAGATTGCATACCCAAGAAAACTTCTTACCTCCTTTTGAGTCTTCGGAATTGGCAAATCGACAATGATCTGGATTTTTGATGGATCAACTTTAATGTTGTGAGAAGAAATATAGTGTCCTAATACTATCCCTTCATTTAACATCATAAAACACTTTTCGTTGCTTAGGGAAAGATTAGCTTCAATACATCTCTTCAAAACTTTTTCAAGATTCGTTAATGCATGCTCAAATGAATCACCATACACTGAAAAATCATCCATATAAACTTCAAAACAATCATGAAATAAATCAGCAAAAATAGCTAATACAGCGCTCTGAAATGTAGCTGGAGCATTGCAAAGTCCAAAATGGCAAAACATCATAAGCATAAGTGCCCCAAGGACAAGTAAAAGTGGTTTTGTCCTGGTCCTCTAAGGCTATCCTGATCTGGTTGTAGCCACTGAAACCATCAAGAAAAGAGAATGATGATTTCCCAGCTAATGTGTCTAGCACTTGGTCAATAAATGGTAGTGGGAAATAATCTTTGAGGGTTGCTTTGTTCAATTTTCTGTAATCAACACAAATCCTCCACTTACCATTTTTCTTGGGCACTACTACCAATGGGGATACCCACTGACTGTCAGAGATAAGATAGATAAAATTGACTTTCA
The DNA here is from genome assembly GCA_000404065.3 of Pinus taeda. Lineage (NCBI taxonomy): Eukaryota > Viridiplantae > Streptophyta > Pinopsida > Pinales > Pinaceae > Pinus > Pinus taeda. The sequence goes on from APFE031010980.1 coordinate 56,190, forward strand.
ACAATTTTTGTAATTCCTCTCTAACAATATCCTGAAAAATGGGATTCATTCGTCTCTTCGGTTGCCTCACTGGTTTGATATTACTATTTGTATAAATATGGTGAGTGCATGTTTCAGGGTGAATTCCGTGCATATCGATGTAGTCCCAAGCAAATGCTTTCTGGTATTTTCTCAATAATTGAATCAATTTCTCCTCCTAAGATGAGTCTACGTGAGTGCCAATATTCAAAGTTTTTCTTGGACTAATCTCTATGGTCTTGCTCTATGTGTTTGTGATAGATTGGAAAGGAAAAATGTTGTGAAATGTTGTTTGCAAAGATTGAATGGTGCATGTTTCCTGAAAATTTTGTGCCAAAAGTTCATCTGCAACATGGTATTGGTCATTTCTTAATTCTTCAGAAACATCAGGTTGAGAAAGGAACAATTCTACCAAATCATCATTATTATGTTCTTCAAAATCATAGATTTGGTTGATGTTGAAAACAGATTGAACTTCTGCCTTATCATTGTATTTATCATCAAGCCATAAATTGTGTGCTACTGCTGGTGATTGTGCTGATGGGTAAAGAGTGAGTTGTTTTCTTTCATTTCCTCGTGAAATGATCATATTACCCGATCTACATCCTATGAATGCATCAATAGTTGCTAGCCATGTTGTACCAAGGATGATAGGGTGTACTCCTGAATTGGATTTTGGCTGAAGAACTAAAAAGTCCACTGGGTACTCCCAAGAGTCCAATGAAACAATTATGTCCTCCAAAATCCCTTCAGGAATCAATTTAGACCTATCAGTGAGTTCTAGAACAATTGTTGTGTGCTGGAGTGTTTTCATTGTTTCAAGAGTCATCACATTTATTGCGGCCCCAAGGTCAATTAAGGTGTTTGGAATGCGTATGTTGTTGATGATTGTAGTAACTCTAGGAATACCAGGATCAACATACTTTTCCATTGAAATGGTGTTTGTCATAAGGCCAGCTAAATGTCCAATAACATGAATGGTTTGTGGATCAACTCTTTTCCTAGTAGGCTTTATAAGGCACAGTTCTTTGATAGCTTTAGTATATATGGGAATGTCTTTTAGGGCTTGTAAGAGCGGAATTTTTATATAGAAATTCTTTAGCTCATCTAAAACATCAAACTGTGGTATAGATGTGGGAAGTTTTGTTTGGACCAATCTGTCTCGAAAAGGTGGTGGATGCAACAGTTGCATTTGTTTATTTTTGATGTCATCATTTTGTTTCCTTTGAATTGGAGTTTCATTTTCATTTTCTTCATTTTCTTCTTGTTTATCAGCTGCTGGAGATTCTTTGTGAAGTACCTTACCAGACCTCAAATTGATATTTTGCAAGGGTAATGTGGGATATGAGGGTCCCTCATCTACATTGTAAGCTGGTCTCTCTGCTATGTTATTTGGATTTGGTACAGGTTGAGCAGGGATTTGAGTAGGTCTAGGAGGTTATTGGTTAGATGGAAGTTCTAATTGTGGTGGATTTATTGGTGGAGGAGTAGGCAATGCTTGTTGAGTGGGTTGGGGTTGATGTGGGTAAACAACTTGCTGCTAAGGATATTGCTGATATGGTTGAGGATATGGCGAGTATGGCTGATGATATTGTTGATATGGCTGCAAATATGGTTGGTATGGTTGAGGATATGGTTGATATTGTTGAGAGTATTGCTGAGATGGCCTCCATTGTTGTTGTGGGTAATTTTGGTGCTGCCATGGCATGGGTACATTCCAAAAATTCTGAGCATACATCTGATCAAGTGCAGGAAATTGCAAATTATGGTTTGGGAACATACCTTGAGGTGGAGGTCTTGGCTACCATGGTCTCTTTGCGCCCATGAAATACACATTCTCCATATCTGTATTAGCTGCCACATTACAATTCTACAAAACCTTGACTTTAGAGCAATGAAATATATCATGATTTTCAGTACAAAAGGCACAAACTTGAATGTTTTCTAATGGGCAATCTTTAAAGGCATGTTTCTTCCGGCATTTTGGACAAAAGACAGCCATCATTGGATCTTCCTCTTCTTGTCTTTTCTTAGCTTTAAGAGTGTCAATCTGAGTTCCTAAGGTGCTCAATAGATCTGTTTTGAATTCCTCTAACAAATTTCCTATTTCAGCTCGTGTGACACTTGCTGAAGCAGATTTTGTGGCTTTGGATGATATGGTTCTCTTTCTAATTTTGGCCTTGCTCCTAGAATACTTTTCACATAAATCAGCAATTTCTTCGAAAGGTAAGGTGGAAATATCACCTTTGCCCATCAAATTAAGATCATCTAAGTATTCCTCTCGAATGCCCTTCAAAAATATTGTTCGAATGAGATCAAGAGTCATGGATCAATGTTTTGATTTTTGTAAATTGTAAGCAAATCGTTCCAAGTACTCTAGATTTTCATCCTCTTGTTGATTCATCCTAAAGATATCATCTTTAGAATCTCCTTCGACTAGAATAAGGTTGGTAATTCTTGGATATCGTCTCTGCCATCCCAATCAGTTATTGCATGCTCGGCCAAGTCCCAAAATGAACCATCTTTAGTGTTTGTTGCCTTATGTTGCTGGGAGATCAAGCTATGGGCATATTGTGTAACCATATGTTCGAATTACCATGTCAAACTTCAAACATGAATGGAATTGGGTCTTTTTGAGCCACGCCATAAAGTTCTGGTACACAGAGGAGGTAATTTTTTTCATTTTTTATTTCCTATCTGATGTCTTTGGTTCGTGAATAGGAATAAAGGTTGACTCTTCCTCCTCTCTCTGATTTTGTTGTGTTTAGGGTGGGTTTTTGTTGATCTCCTCTCTCCTCAGCCATTTTTATGTTCCTCCGCTTGATTTTAATTGCTTTGGTTCAGTGTCAACTCGTTCCAAGAGGTTCTTAGAGATTGTGAGTTATTTTTTCACTTTCTTCTTTGTAGAAGGATTCAGGGAGATGTTTCTTCTGTGATTCGTGTGCCAATAGGATTTGTCTCTCAATAAGTGTAAGTCTTTGGCTTGATTTGTGTTTATCCTCTGATTTTTGTATGGTGATTTCCTCAGCTGGTGTTGTGTGTTCAATTTTTCCCAAAGGGTCTTGGTGGTAGGTTAGTTTTTGGATGGGGGGTTTTTATGAATCTACCTTTATTATCTCTAGATCTAGGCATAAGCAAACATGACTTCTAAAATGACAATTAAAATCAAATCTATGTTGTGTTTTTGTTTATTTATTATTATTATTTTTTTTTATATCTTGAATTTTTTCGAAATCCTATAACTGCGCCTCCCCGACAACGACGCCAAAATTTAGTGGCCAATCTAGGGTGCTAGATTAGAGTAGATTTAATATCAACCAAGGTAGGTAAACTTAGAGGCACGTGTCTAAAGTCTATAGACATAAAAGGATCCCTAACTAAGTGTCTACTGTGACAGGCTACAACACTCCTTTACAGGAGGTTAAAATATGTTTCCTCTCACCTTAACACTTAGATCACCTAATTTATCTAACTGTCCTAAAGATACAACGTAGTGCTAGACTGAGTTTTCAACCCTCTTACAAGGATATTATACACAAAAGCTCTTTCTAGCTAAGACACTAAGCATTCATGAAAATCAAAAGCACACTGAATTTTAAATGCATGAAAACAGAGTTCACAGAGATGCTTTGAAATCTAATGATCGATCAAATCTTTTACAAGATATTGTTCAATGATCTAGCAATCAAATTCTTAAGCTATCACCATGAATATTATTTGCAAGAATTTCTAATCAAATCGATAAATTCACAGACATGGAAATAACATTAAACACTATGCACACTATTCAAATTCGAAAACTCTATGGAAATGAAATTAACAGTATACCAATCTCCACGTAGGGCCCGTCCACGCTTCAATGGCACACTTAAGAAACTTTAAGCAACGAGAATGTTAACGCATAAGCATTGTTGGAGTAAAACGATGATTGTAATTAAGTTCTGAAGATTGAAATCACATGCAAGAGCATCGTTCTGGAACAATACACAGAGATAATAACCGTCCTTGAAACAATATAATACGCAGTCTTTATCTGCTTGTCTCCTATCTAAATCGAATGTACATACATTAAATAGATGTTTCTGCTTTTACAAAAGAGTGATTTTTGTCCTTTCTAATCTAAATTGATTTCTAAAAGAAAAACAAAATCAGTTTGGGAAACCATGGCTTTTTGCTGCCTTTGTGACAAAAAAGGTTGGGTTTGACCAGCATTGACCGCATATCTTAGATTTGCTGTTGAATCGATTTTTCACCATGCATGTACATTCCAGATCACGTTCCTATCCATTGCTTTGACTTGCTTGCCATGCCACGTGTCACATCATAAACTATTTACAGGAAGTCATGACATCCTGTAATCTTTTTGTTGAAAATTCCTAATTTTTATCATAAAAAATTCACAAATTAATTTTAATGTAAACTAACAACTATAATGCTATTGATTAATCAATTTCGATGGATATGAGGGGTTTATGGGAGAAAAAGATAGACAATTGATAGATTTCTAGAAGAAAAGGATGGCAATGAAATGGTACCAACACCATGTATTTGTTGGAGTACTTCAACCTCCTTTACTCATTAATTAGGTGATATTTGTCTCACATTTGTCTAGATAGTCTCAATTTTCCACCACTCTCTTAACATATATTTTAATTTAATTATATTTAAATTAAGTTACTTTAACTATATACTTAATCTAACACCACATATCCATCTTTTCCCATGAGAACAACACAGTGGTACCTTACATTAAAAGAA
>APFE031010989.1:0-14762 GCA_000404065.3 Pinus taeda
GAGTTGCGAGTGGAACTCTGTATAAGATTATGGGTAGCACTGTTATTGATGGGTGCAATAGTTTTTTGGTTCCTGAAAGTGGAGAAGAAAATCTAGTGGTCTTTGGATAAAATACAATTCTGTGACATCAAAGTCTTTGACATATTGGAGAGAAGGGCCTTTGAATACTTCATGGAAATGGTATGTTAGAAGGTATGTCTAATTTCTCTATGGATTTCTATTTCTGTGAATATTGTGTATATGGGAAGTAGAATCAGGTGATTTTATACTCTGGTTCTAAGAGGGTGAAAGGGATATTAGATCTTGTGCACAATGATGTTTTTGGACCTATGTCAGTTCCATCACTGTGTAATTACGTGTACTATGTATCATCTATAGATGACTTCTTAAGGAATACATGGATATATTTCCTCGTGAAGAAATCTGAGGACTTTGACAAGATTAAATAATTTAAGGTTGTAGCAGAAAACCAGACAGAGAAAAAGATAAAGGTGTTGAGGAAAGATAATGGTGGAGAGTTATGCAAGAAGAAATTTGAAGATTTATGTAAGAAGTGTGGTATATTAGGGCAGAATATTACTCCATGCACACCTCAACAAAATTGAGTTGCAGAAAGAATTAAGGGGACATTGATGGAAAAGGAAAGAAGTGTGCTTTGTGGTGTCGAGTTAGGTTATGAATTTTGGGTAGAGCTGGTGGAGATTGTATGTTACGAAGTTAATATATCACCTTCATTAGTGTTGGAGGATAAGTCTCCACATGAGGTATGGACTAGTAAGAAACCCTATCTTGTACTTCTGAGGATATTTGGTTGTGATGCATGTGTACATGTTCCAAAGGAGAAAATAACTAAGCTGGATAGTAAATCTGAAAGGCGCATCTTTATTAGGTATAAGGATGGTTTAAAAGGTTATAAGATTTGGAACCCAGAAACAATGAAGGTTGTGTATAGTCGAGATGTTGTGTTTAGAGAGGTAAACTATGTTATCAAAAATGAAGTCCTACCAAAAGAACCTACAAAGATGGATTTTGAGCTAAAGGAGGATGAATCAGACTCTACTATACAACAAGACTCAGAAGATGAAGAGCCACAAACTCCAGCTGTGAGAAGATCAACTCAAGAAAGAAGGAAACCAGAAAGGTATAATACATCCTCTTTATCTTCAAATTTTTCTTTATCTATTACTGATGATGATCTAAGAACTATTAGGGAGGTAGTAGATTCAGAGGATGGAAAACTCTAGAAAGAGGCCATGGTTGATGAAATGGTATCTTCAGACAAAAATGAGGCTTGGGATCTGGTGGAGTTGTCAATTGGAAGGAAAGTCATTGGAAGAAAATCGTTGTTTAGTAAGAAGATGAATGGAGAAGGGAAGGTGGAGAAATACAAAGCTAGGTTGGTAGTAAAAGGTTATTCCCAAGTGTCGAGAACTAATTTTGGTGATATTTTTTCTCCGGTTGCCAAGGTAAATTATATTAGATTACTTTTATTTGTTGTTGTTGCTTTTGATTTTTAGGTAGAACAGATCGATGTGAAGACATCATTTCTTCACATGGATCTGGAAGAAGAGATCTACATGAAGCAACCTGAAGGATTTGCGATGAAGGGAAAGAAGGAAAGAACTGGTATGCAAGTTAAAATCGTCTTTGTATGGGTTAAAACAATCACCAAGGATGTGTTTTCAGAAATTTGATACATTTATACAGGGACTTGGCTTCAACATAAGCAAAGCGGATCACTGTGTGTATTTTAAATTAATTAGTTGTGTTAGTTATTTAGTCTTATATGTGGATAATATGTTGCTGATTGGAAATTTCAAAGAAATTATCCAGGATTTCAAGGCCCAATTTTCCTCCAAATTTGAAATGAAGGATCTTGGCACTAAAAAACTATATTTTTGGCATGGAAATTAAATGCAACCAAGCAAAGTGGAAGCTCTACTTAATCCAGAGGAAGTATGTCGAGACAATGCTGCAGAGGTTTAATATGCAGGATAATAAATGGTGAATGTTCATATTCATGTAGGTGTAAAGCTATCTATTCAACAATGCCCCAAGACACAAAAAGAGGAAGAGAACATGTCATGTGTTCCATATGAAAGTGCAGTCGGTAGCTTGATGTATCCAATGGTATATACTATACCATACATTTCACATGTATTGGGAGTATTGAGCAAGTTTATGTCAAAACTAGGAAAGGAGCATTGGATAGTAGTGAAGCAAGTTTTCAAGTTTTTGTGGGGCAGTAGTGATTATGTTTTATGCTACCAAGGAAGTCCACGATTGGATAGCTTTTTGTACATCGTCACTTTGTTTATGCATACTAGGCTAGAGATCTGGATCAGAGAACATCTACAAGTGGGTATGTGTTTAACCTACTTGGAGGTGCAGTCAGTTGGATGAGCAAGATATAGTCTGTAGTGGAACTTTCAACTACAAAGGCAGAATACATGGAAGCCACTCATGCAAGCAAGGAAGCATTTTGGTTGTAGATATTGTGTTCATGTATGGGGTTAGTAGAGCAAGCTTTAAGGATAGATTGTGACAACCAAAGTGCAATTTTCTTATCAAAGGATATTCCTTATCATTCAAAGAAAAATCACATTGATGTTCAATATCACTCTGTGAGCGATATGGGTGAGCACAAAAATTTGTTGCTAATAAAGGTGGACATTTTGAATAAATGTTGGAGATGCATTGACGAATTTTGTGAGCGCTTGGAAGTTTAATTGGTGTAGAGAAACAATGGGCATTGTAGGGATGGACCAATGACTAAGCTCTCTTCTGGCCCCCTGTGTGGAAAATGTTGGGTGTGTGTTATATTCTTTCCACGACTAGTCACAAGTTGGCCTACCTATGGTTTTGTGCATAGGTTTTGTACATGGTTTTAGGAATGATGCTTTTTCGCCCATGGTATTTTCTAGATTTGGTAGAGGGAACTATGGTTATGTTCTAATCCAAGGATAATATATTTGGGTTTATGAATGTTTCAGTATGTATATATATGTATTTTAACATTGAAAGGAACATAATGAAAAATCAATATGGTAGACCCAGTTTTGGGATCCAAGGGAAATCTCTATGTATTTTTTTATATTCTCATCATTTTATATTTTGTTTTTTTTAAGAATTCGTTCGCAGATAATTTTTGTACAAGTTTAAAACCTACAAATAGTAACAATTTCTTAGAAGACAAAGATGTTCAATCGTCTATTGACGAAAGTACTAAATGGAGCACAAAGGATTTCATGCTCATGGAATTAGACACTTTAATCTATCATGTAGAATTTGATGAAGAAGTGGTTGAAGTTGACTTGGAAATTGAATTGAGAATTTCCTTATAAGAAATTCAAAAGCTAAGGAAAAAAATGCAAAAGTAAATGCTAGCTAAAGGTAATTTTGAAAGCATGGAACCTCTTATCCTAAAAATTTAAGAAACAGAGAAGATCCAAGATAATTTGCATGTGGAAATCAAAGAAAAATACAAGGCATGTGAAAAGCCTAAAAAGGAGCTTGTCTCTCTTAGAAAAGAGTTATAAAAATATAAAACAAAATTGAATCTAAATCAGAAATTTAGTAAGGGGACCAATTGTTTGAATCAAATCCTAAGTGTCTAAAGAAACCCCATATCGATATTGGTTTTGGCTTTGAATCATAGTTTAGTTCAACAACACTAAAAGGAAAGACAACATAACAATGATAGAAAATAAAGCTCATTATGAAAGAGAATATTTTGAAGTGGCCAACAAACTGTTTAGAAAAAAAAATGAAAGGGAAAAAATGAGACAATGATGTAAGAAGAAATAGTTATGAATTGTTGGCATTATGGATAATGTGTCTTCCTTGATGGAAACCTACTTGATAAATATGTCAACATTATGATAGTAGGATTTTTATATCGAGTGATAAAGATGCCACAGTTGGTATGAACAGAGAAAGGATAGTTCAGTGACAAATGGATGGTAAAGAAAAAGTTTGAGAAAGTATACGTGGGTCCTGTGAAGCAAGGTCGCATAAATACGCAGGATTTGAGAAGTAAAATTGCATACATAATCTACACCATGGTAATTTGAATACCGTGGGTTTTTACCATGATATTGGCCCATAGTAATGGGTGCATCAACGTTTATTTGATCCCGTCAAAGTATACTTACGACATAACAAAGGTATTTACCTAAGGTATTCGCTAAGGAAAATATTATATAAAGAGATGGAGATCAAGGTGTTGGGTGTGCAAGTATTTGGTTGTCTATAAAAAATTTAATCTGAAACAGATGTGCAGAAACAATCAAGGAGAAGACTCAGATTTGAAATATATGAAATATGTTGACATGTGCACTTAACTGATTTACTTGTTGAAAATATCTAAGTAGCTAATATTGATGAAACTGTGATACTGTGATCTAAATGATTTATTTAGAAGTCTGTAGTATTGATAGTAAGGTTGCTGAAAGTGAAATTGTTCTTGCAATGAAGGTTTTACAGATCTATACATAGGTATTTTTAGGAATATTCATGTACATACAAGGATTCAACTCTGTGGGCTCACATATATTTCCTACAAAATAATTTTGTAGCTTTATACACAGGTGTTGTGAATTACAAGCACATACATATGTGGATCAACTTTAGGAAAATCACTTATATATTCCAGGTTTGTGCAGTATGACTTGTTGATGATATTTAGTCATTTATGTTCTGTTTGCTGTTGTTTGTTGATAATGCCTCTATCATGCTAATATGTGTTTGACAGTATTGGTTGGGTTTAGCTGGCCATGAATGTTGATTAGTGATGATGATAGAATATGGCGATATGTGTTTGATTTAGTAATCTATTATGGTTCAAGTAATCTACACCTGATAAATGATATATATATGATTCAATGATTGATTATTCAATATTCAATTCTGAGATTTATAGGCAAGTCTTATATAGAGGAAACACTTATATATGCGATTCTTATTCATTACAGTTGCATATATAATTTGATATTTGTTATTTTTAGTTAGGTTCTGCATTTAGTGATTTGATCATTTTTAATTTAAGTTGATTTTCAGTGTGGCAATATCTAGTATTCAATGCTTCAATTTGATTGTGTTGATGATTGATATGGGTCTAGTTTGAAATCTTTATGAAAGGTGACCTACTAGTTGTGTGATGATTGTTTGACAGGTGAATCAAGTCTGAAGTATTCTAAGAAGTGGCCCCCAAGGAGATGAGGTTTGCAGCCTTCAGAAAGGGGGTAGGATCTTCCTTCCAATAGGATTCAGTAAATGAGATAAGGGGGGTTGGAGCTCCCTTATAGTAGGTTCTAGAGAATGAGAGAAGATTGTATATTTCTACATGTAGGAGCCTTCAAATTGACAAGGGACTACATTAGTACAAATGTAATATTTATTTTTGTATCATAAGAAAGAAGACAAAGAAAACAACAATGGTGGTTTTCTCCCACATTGGGTTCCCACCTAAAAATCTTGGTGTTCTATGTGTTTTTCATTTATTTCTTGATTTTATTTACTAAATACTGAAAAGGTAATTAATCTACTGATGCATTGATTAAGAATAATCATTTGATGAAATACATAAAAATCACTAAAATGGATATATGTGGTTTTCCTTCTCTAAAGTAGTGTACATACGCAAGTTTCCCTAATAAAAATAGCATATATTTCTCAAAATATAAAATTTGGAAGTTTGAGTTTAAAATACTGATTCACTCACTGTCCCCCCCCCCTTTAGTATTTTTCCCAACAATTGGTATCAGAGTAGGTCCCTTAGAAGGAGCTTAAAGGGAGAGCCATCAAGATGAGCAATCAAGAGGGGGTATCTTATATATGGCCATCACTATTTAATGGAACTAACTTGGTTTTATAGAAAGTTATAATGAGAGCATATTTGCAGTTACTTGGATTTTATCTTTGGGAAATCATTGAAGGAGGCTATCACTATCCAACATCCATTCCCATAAATGATATAGGGAAGAAACAATATCAAATCAATACAAAGGAAGACCATGCTCTCTTAAGAAGCTTGGAACAATCAGAATTTGGAAAGGTTCTAGAGCTGAATACCGCAAAAGCTATATGGGACAAGATTACCAAGATCTATGAAGGTGACACTAAGGTAAAGAGTGCTAAACTACAAACATTTTGAATTCAGTATGATACTGTCAGAATGAATAATGATGAATGCATTGCATGTCTTTTCCTTAGGGTAGATGAGATCGCTAACTCAATGAGAAATGTTGGTGATGAAGTAAATATTCAATGGTTGTTGAGAAAATTATAAGATCTCTAACCCCAAAGTTTGATTCAAAAGTTTCTTGCATTGAAGAAATGTAGGATTTGAAGAGCCTCACTATTGAACAATGCCATGGGATCTTAACAGTTTATGACAAAACAGTCAAAGCTACATATAAAGGAAAATAAAAGGAGGAGTTTAAGAAACAATTTACATATCAGACAAAGAAGAATCTAATTTCTTAAAGAAACTCGAAGTAAGAACTAACAAGTTTAGAGGTAAGCTTGCTTTAAAATGTTTTTCCTCTCGGAGAGTTGGTGACTACGCTGCTAAATGTCCTTATAAAGAAAATCATGAGAAAGGGAAGAATTCTTCAAAATGGAATGTTAGCGAAAGGTATGACAACAACAAAAAAAATTATACACATGAAGATAGTGGATGTTATTCCAATAATGATGATGTCGACTATGATCAAGAATATCAAATGCTTAAGGGAAGAAAATTGAATGGATTGAGTGTGAAGCTAGTTGTGAGAAGTGGAAGTAGTTTCTTACAAATATTTTGGTTCTGAAGATTTCAGATTCTGATAAGTAGTTTCTGGTTTGTAAATATGCTTGAAAGGAAGGAATTTGTGGAGTCATGAGGCAAGAAGGTTTGTTGGTTTGATATCAATCAAGGAAGTTGAATGAGCACGAGAAAAAACTATGCGACTCATGATCTTATGTTGGTAGCTATCATTCATGCATTGAATATGTGAACACATTATGTCCTTGGCAAGAGGCTCATATTGATAAGTGATGATAGTGGATTTATGTATCATTTTGGCCAACCCAATTTGAATGTGAGGAAAGCTAGACGAGTGGTTACTCACAGGGAATTTTATTTTAAGATTAGGCACATTTAAGGACAATGAGAACACGGTTGTGGATGCTCTTAGTTTAGTCGAAGAGTATAGGTGAGTCACATTTTATTTGTGATCTCATATGGGACAAATTTATAGGAGAAGATATTGCATGTAGCACAACATGATGAGAGGTATCAGTTGTTGAAGCGGATTTTGCAACAACAAGGTGAAGGTGATAGGGATGAGTATCACCTCACAGTAGATGACTTGGTCAAATTCAAGAACATTATTTATGAACTAGATAACAATGAGTTGAAGAAGCTTATCTTGATAGAGTTTCATGTGAAGCCATATTCAGGCCACCCAGGATACCGGAAGACTTTTAAAACTGTTAATAAGTTCTACTATTGGCTTAACTTGAAGAAATAGGTGGTTGAGATTATTCCAAAGTGATTGGACTATCAGTAGGTAAAATCTTAATGCAAGCATCCAGCTCGTTTATTGTAACATATTCTGATTGAAAAATGGAAATGTGAGGTCATTTCCATGGACTTCATTATAGATTAGTTGAGGACAACGAAGTAGTATGATTCCACCATGGTTGTATTTCACAAGTGGAGAAACGTAGCTCACTTCATTACAATGAAGTCCACTAATTCGTCTAGTGAGATAGATTAGATCTTCATCAGCTAGATGGTGAGGTTGGATGGGGTTCCCAAGAAGATTATATCAAAAAAGGGTGACAAATTCACTTCCACATTTTAGAAGGAGTTGTTTGTAGGCTTGGGGACAATGTTAGCCTTTAGTACAACTTATCATCCATAGACAAACAAAAAGATAGAGAGGGTTAACAAGATTCTTGAGGATGGATGTCATGCATCGACAGAGGAAGTGGGAAGAGTGCATTACATTGGTGGAGCTTTCTTATAATAACAATTATCAAGAATCCTTCAAGATCAGTCCATTTGATGTTATGTATGAGAGGATTTGTAACACTCTTATCAGCTGGAGTGATCCAATGAACAATGTATTGATTACACAAGATATCTTGGTTGAGATGGAGTAGGAGACGTGACTTATTAGAAGCAATTTGAATGAGTTTGAGGTTGGGCAACATGTGTACTTGTACATCAAGCCCAAGAAGAGCTCCTTAAGGATTGGGTCGTGTGCTAAGTTGGAACCTTGGTATTGTGAGCCTTTTGAGATTGTGGAAAGGATTGGAATAGTGGCCTATAGGCTTGCACTTCTGCCAACAATGAAAGTTGGTGATGTTTTCCATGTTTCATTGCTTAAGAGATATGTGTAGGATGTTGATCATGTGATTGATTAGTTTGTATTTTAAGTTGAACTAGAGGGAGAGTTCTAGCTAGAGCCATAATGCATATTGCAATAGAAATAACTCATGCTCTAAAATATAGCAATAGAGCGGGTTAAAGTGCAGTGGAAGAATTTTGGGCCTGATGAAGCTACATTGGAGATGGTTGATTAGATGCAAGCATTATATCCTTGTTTATTTATTGGTTGAAGCAAACGTGTTTTTGATATGTATATATTTTAATGTGTTTCATTGTATATATTGCATCGATTTTTGTTATAAATCTCCAATAAGTGATATGTTTGCAATGTTTGCAATGTTTTCAACAGTTTGTCGTTGTAAATACTACATCAAGTTGTGTTATAAATCTGCATAGGAGTTATTCATTAGTGTCATAGAACACCTAGAATAGTGTTTCACCAAGGGGGAGGGGTTTGTAATAACCTTTTGTTGATTTTCCATGTAAATAAATCGAACTAAGGTCATGGGGCACATATTCCAAACTGAATGGGGAGTAAAGCATTATAGTGGGTATCACTTGTGGTTAATTAATGGCTTTGGAAATTAGCAAAGACAAAAGTAAATAAATGGAAATTTAATATGATAAATAAAGGAAAATAGGGAGATGAAGAGACATGAACATGGATGAAATAGAAATAGAGAGAAATTAGAGGAAAACGAAAGAAAAATGGAAAAAGCAAAGGAAGAGACAAGACATCAATGATAAAAAGGCATTGGTGAAATAGTTCACAACTTTTAGTTCATCTTTTTTCAATTCTAGATTTGATCACTTTCATAAATAGACCTCTAAGGGAAGAGAAAGGAAGCACTTTGACTAGAAATCAAGCAAAGAGAAGTAAGGTAGTACAAGGAAAACCATGTAGCAACATATACAATAGGGTACATTGTAGGTAATAGGTTGGATCTCTGATTTCATTACTAAGATTCAAATGCATGGTACATGTATTTGGTTGCTTGGTTCATTTTCTATAATTGGCATGGGATTTTCCTATATTTGCAGTGGTTTCATCCTTACCTTGCCATTTCATGGATACCCATGGTGTTATGGGTGCCTTGTTTTGGTTAAGCTTCCAATGGCTAGTACAGTTTAGATCCTCGTGAGGTGGTCTCAGGAAATTCCCAAATGTCAAGGCTGGAAATGAGATTTATCATCGAACTCTCGATGAATTAGTGGAGATAGTAAAATTCCTCTAGGCATGGTGAAGAAAATTGGAGGCATCCAAGCTTGTTTGGTGTTACTTATTTTTGGACTAGTTAGGTGAAATCACTGTGGTTGAGGGTTCATTTTTTTTTGCCTCTGGAAGACCTAGTTGGTTCTATTTTGGTTTAACCCATATGATCGCACATTATGCTTAGAATATGGCACGATGGTGATTCCCTAAAAGAGAGATTTGGTTCATCCAAATATATGGTCAGGTGTTACGTGGAAGTGCCTGACTTGGTTGGAATTTTCATATGTTAATAGGAATTATTTCCTTATTGTGATCAATGATAATATGTACTTGTTGTTGTGTTGATTTTATGATTGATTTGTCATCGATTCATTCTGATTGTATGCTATTTATAGTCTTGGTTAAATTTCATGCTCTTGTTATGGATCTTGTTCATGATATGATAAGTTATTGAATGGTCATGTGAATGCATAGCTAAAAAAAATTGTTGCGGGTATTTTGAGATGGAATTGAGCCATCTTGATGATTTTTTGATGAAGTTAAAGATACCTTGAGAAGATATGCATTCATGACCTATAGCTATTATGTTTTCCATGTGTTTCATGAATTGTTATCATGTGTTTGGCCACTTCTAAGAAAGATCTAGCCTTATAACTTATCATATAGAATTTTCATCACCTTAAACTTGATTATGGAAAGTTATGGTTTGTTCTGGGTAGTGGACTCTAGGGTATCCCTAAAAGTGGCACTTATTTCACAACCACATGCATTGAACTAGGAAATTTCAGCTCCAACCACATGGAGGGAGGCTCGTGTGTGCAGCTAGAGCCTTATAGCCACACTCAAGTGGCTTATGTGTGTAGATGAGCTATCATCTTAGTTAAAAAGAAGTTCCATTTAAGGTTCTAAGCACCACAGGTTGTGATCTAACACCTAGGTGATCTGATGTACCTGAGATGTTTCAGTAAGTTTCCAATTAGTAGATGTCACTCCCAAATTGCAACTTGGTTATTGGTCATTTCATAATAACTCTCAACTTATGTCTACCTGGAGATCTTGTAAAAGTGGGTAAATGTGGGATGGGGTGGTTAAAAATAGGTCAATATTTCCTTTGAATTCAAAACTTAGGAATGGACGTTGAATTCACTATGGAATAGATTGAACCCTAGCAATTAGGGTTTGATGTTAATTTTCTATTGTGCGGGTTGTAAACCCTAGGTCAGATGATATGTTTGGCACAAACTGATATGAGAATATTGAAATCATGTGAATTACATTTACTAAATGGTGCGACTTACATTGGCGGGATTATGTGAAATTACAAATTAGGAAGTTGCACGTAACACTCTATTGAACCTAATTGCAAACCCTAGGTCAGAGAATCTTTGAAATTATAGAAGCTTGCATTAATGCATATTATAGTGGCTTGTTGATATGAATTTACAGTGGTTCAAAAGGCAATTTATAGCGACAGGAGGTTATGTGAGTCAAGAAAGATCTGGTAGCAAGGTCCATATGATAGAAAAATCATGGTTCTTGTGGCAGATCATTTTTCCTTGTATGTATCTATAGTTTTTTTAAATTCATAAAACAATGATCCATAACCTTAAAGGAAGGTGCAGACCCATAACAAAACAATAAAGATTATGTGGAGGCACGAAGGACAAACTTGATAATATTTGAGTCGAATATCGGGCATATAGATATTTATAAAGTAAAAATCCATCAATATAGATGTCATGAAGGATGGTGCAGACCTGTAACAACGTAGTAGGAAATGTGTGATGGCACGTATGGTATTCTTGCAGCATATCCAAGCATAATGGAGTGAAGACCTGAGGCATTTATGAAATTGTGTAGTGTCATGCTAGTAAACTGAATTTGTTTTATTGACTAAACTGGTTAATGTTACTATTTCCTTGGGTATATTCTATGTAATAGTCGCAGAATAGTTTCAAAGTGTGGATCAGTATCGTTGGATTTTATTTGCATAGTATTTTGACCCTGTGGAACATCATTGTACTCGAATTGTGAGCCTAGGTGACATTGGGATTTTTGGAATGTTGTGTCATTGTTGAACATTATTGTGAAAATGTGGAATTGTTTTTGGAAGATATTATATTGTTCCACTAAATGGATTATTTAAAAAACAAAACAAAAAATGAAACCCTAGTTATATGAAAATCCCAATAAAAAAATTCCCTAGTATACTACAATGGTATTAGAGCTCACAAATCCTGTCAGTTGTGAATGCATGAGTTTTGCATGCTTTTGGAGGACACAAGCAATGCCATAGTAAGGGAGAAACACTTATCATTCATCCATGGGGTATAGGATATGGTAAGTAGAACATGATATTGGAATATTACTCAATGCAATACTTTAGGGATAGTAGCAAATGAATGGCATATTATTGTAGCGACAATAGCAAGGGAAACAATCGATTCAAGGGTCACATGATATAGCCTAGATATTAGATAAAGGAAAACAAAAATTCAATCACTTAATGGCTCAACTTCTAGGAAACCCAAACATTGTTGGGAAGAACAACGCTACCACTAAAGGTACGAGTAATCATAATCTTGGTCCTACAAGTAATAAGTATTGAGTTAACCTAAAAAATGGAGAATAATAAAATAATATTAACCAAATCAAGATATAACTGCTTCGAATAATTTATTATATTTCTTGGAGAGAGAACAAACATTTAAAATGGTTAAATATCTTTATTTAGAAATAATTAACAAATAAATTGATTTATTAATTATTTCGCAAAATTAAGAATGGTGTGAAATTGAAATGATTATTAAATAGTGATTTAATAATTATTCCAATAACAGAAATAAGGAATAATAAATAAATAATGGTTTGTTTAATTATTCCTAAGGGATTTAGTCAATGTGACAAGGAATAATTATTTAAATAATTATTTAATAATTATTCCTAGAGAAAATTAGATAAATAATGATTTATCTAATTATTCTCATGGTTTTTTATTTAAATCAGAAAATAATTTAATAAAAGTGGTTTACAAAATTATTTTTCAGAGCGAAAGTGATTTTACTATGGTAAAATTAATCCTACATGGTGTATTTTGATCACCTAGTTAGAATTGGCTAGGTGATCATTTTTTGGTGATAACATATTTCCCCCACACATATGTGTTAGGATAAAATTGTATGAATGAATTACGTTGTAGGTTACACTTCCGCAAGACATCAAAAGTGGAGTCAAAGAGAGAGAGAGAGAGAAAGAACTAAACCAATACAAGGATGGACAAAAAATGGATGGGGCGAGACATACTAAATTCATAGAAGTCTCCTTTTATGTGGGAGTACATGACCTCAAATGAGGCAGTGGAGGCATAGCCATACCCATCGAGATAAATGTGTAAAAATAATAATGATGAGCCCAACAATGTGGGACTGGGCTACAAAGTACATGTTACATGATACAATTGCATTAATGTGCCAAAACATAATGCGGTGGATCCCATATACATAATGTGCCTAGAAAAACATTGGCTGGGACTGAATACAATAACATCTAAGTACATGAGACATAGTGCCCCTCAAACTAACATGGTGAGGGGGGATCAAAACCAAAGAAACCCTACTGCACATGAAAGGGCTCGGAAGAGCTAAATGGATCATTTGAAGGAGACATGCATGTTGTGGGCACTAGAAGCGGAGGAAGTTGAACCCATCAAATCTGGAGAACTGCATCTTAGGCTAGATCATCTTGGAATGTGGGGTGTACCTGAAGGGTCACCCCCTCGTGAGGTTTGAAACATCTCACGCATACTTGAGAATCACTGGGACAATCATTTGGATAACCAAACTATCAAGTGGACAAATCTCAATCGTGTGATAAGGAGCTGTTATCGAGCACGTGATAAATAACCAAGCCAAACGGAAATGATGATTCCCTTTTCTTAATATGAGGCACTGAATAAAGATGGAAGATGGAACCAAGGTACACCTCCCTCTAGACCACTCTTCTGGAATAAATGTGCTGAGGTCGACAGAAGAAGGCCTGCTAGAGTTAAGGAAATGAAGAATCCTTATCAAAGGAACGAGGGATCATAGTAGAGTGACTGATATACTCACACCAAGGTTGATGATGGAAGGAGACAAGTTCAGTGGCAGACTAAAGACTTCCCTTGTCAGAGCATAATAAGGATGGTTTACCGGGCAATAACTGACTTGATTCTAGAGGGGATGGTTAATGACTCAAATGAGGGTTCGGCAAGACAGAGTAGTAGAGATGGAGGCCAAATATGAGTAGGATGGGAAGGATGTGACATGACGATGTATGAAACACTATAATCTTCATTTACCAGTGGATCAGTTGCACAGGTGGGAAATTCATAAATGAGTTCAGCAAGGGATAAACCTTTCTTAATTTTGGGTGTGACAAATTTGAGATTGAATTATTGAAGGATAGCGATCTAATGGGCATACTTCCCACTAATTATTATTCGACTCAATAGGAAAGCCATGCGGTTGAAATTGGTCACAAATTTGGTGGTACACATAAGGATATAATGATGAAGTTTTGGAACAAAGAACACCACAGCCAGTGCTATCTTTTGTTTGAGGGAATAGGATATAGGGGGACCCTTAAAGTTATTACTAACATAGTATATGACATGCTCAATACCTAAAAAATATTCTTGTATGAGGACCCCAACAACCAAATAGGTGGATGCAGATATGTACAATATGAAATCTGTTTCAAAGTTTGGTGGACTAATCAAGGGAGGACAACTGAGAGCTTATTTGAGGGCATCGAAAGACTATTGAGCTTGGTCATCCCAAAAAAATGGAATGGTAGATAGAAGGAGTCTAAGGAACCCATGAGCAGTGGTGGCATGGTCAAGAATAAACCGAGGAAGAAAATTAGCTTTTCCTTGGAGGCTTTGTAACTGGCAAAGGGTACAAGGAGGAAGAAGTTCAAGGTAGTCTTTAACTTTGGGTGGGTCAAAGTGATACTGTCTTAAGACACATTGAAGCCCAAAACTGGCCTGACAAGAATGCAAAAGACACAATTAGGGGGATTGAGGCAAATTTTATACTTTCGACATAACAGAAACACGATACACAAATGATGAAGGTGTTGCGACCAAAGTTTGGAACTAGCGGGGAGATCATAGAGATATGCAAGGAT
>APFE031010991.1:0-16499 GCA_000404065.3 Pinus taeda
AGGTGGAGGTGGAGGTGGTGATGGAGGTGGAGTTGGAAGTGGCAGTGTATTAGGAGGTGGAGTTTGAGAAGGAGGTGGTCGAGGAGGAGGAGGAGGTGGTGGTGGTGGTCAAGATGGAGGTGGAGGGAGGAGGGGGTGGAGGTGGAGGTAGAGGCGGAGGTGGAGGAGGAGGTGAAGGTTGAGGAGGAGGATGAGGAGGAGGCAGAGGGTGAGGTGGTGGAGGAGATGGAGGCGGACGGGGGGTAGGAGGAAGTGTTTGAGGAGGAGGTGGACATGGAGATGGAGGAGGAGGAGGAGGAGGAAGAAGCAAAGGAGGAGGAGGAGGTGGTGGAGGCAGAGGAGGTTGACATGGAGGTGGAAGAGCTGGATGAGGTGGTGGATGTGGAGGTAGTGGTTGAGGACACGTTCAGGTCGAGAAGGAGTAGGAGGAAGATAAGAAGGGTGTGGAGGAGGAGGAGGAGGTGGATGTGGAGGTGGAGGTGGAAGTGGAGGTGGAGGATGAGTGGAAAATGAGGTGAAGGCAAAGGTGGAGTATAAGGTGGAGGAGGAGTAGAAGGTGGAGATGGAGGTTGAGGTGAAGGGGGAGGAGGATGAAGCAGAGGAGGAGGAGGACGTGGAGGTGGAGGATTTGGAGGTGGAGGAGGATTAGGAGGATGAGGAGGTGGAGAAGGAGGAGGAGGAGGAGTTGGTGGTGTATGAGTAGGCAGAGGCAGAGGAGGAGGAGGAGGACAGGGCAGAGGTGGAGGAGGAGGACAGGGCAGAGGTGGAGGAGGAGGATGAGGTGATGATGGTGGTGGATGAGGAGGAGGATGACTCAAAGGCGGAGGTGTTGGAGGATGTGGAGGAGCAGTTTCAGGCACAGTGAGAGTTGGTCGAGGTGGTCGGCAAAGAGGAGGTGGTGGAAAAGGAGGAGGAGGTGGAGATGGTGGAGGAGGAGGAGGGTGTGGAGGTTGAGGTGGAGTTCGAGGAGGTGGAGGTGGAGGTGGTAGTTAAGGAGGTTGTGGTGGAGGTGGAGTTGGAGGAGGTGGTGGAAGAGGAAGAGGTGGAGGAGAATGTGGTGGAGGAGGTGGATGTGGAGGTGGAGATATGAATTTAATTTAAGATTCATGTCTTCACTTCAAATATTAAATTGTCACTCTCTTCTCCACTATTGGAAATTAAAGCTACAGTCTCATGAATTCATAACATATCTCTTGACATACATAATATCCCACTATTAAATGATAAGTAATTCATTTAGGAATATTTACTCTATGCACAAATATAGTAATTCATGTACATGAAATTAATTTTATGTTTAGATTTGATATATGGGCCAAGAATTCGAAGCGTTTATGAAGATCAGGGAGTGGAAAAAACTTATAGAAGGTGATGAACCACAAAATCCTAATGATGTTTGTGTATTTGACGCGAAGTAATTGGATAATTATTTTCTTATTAGAGAATTAATTCATAAGAAGGAAAAATAACTTTATGTCAATATTAAATGAGGGATTCACCAATAATTTACAAGATTTTATGTTTAAGAGAATGATTCACTAATATTTTACAAGATTTTACAATTCATTGAAGGATGCACCAATATTTTAAAATATTTTATATTTTAGTAGTAGATAATGACCATTAGTTTCTAGTAGAAATGGAAACAAGAAATCACATGAAGATAAGGAAAATAGGAATAGAAGAAGAGAAATGATGTAGCAAAGAACCAACAAAGTGTTACTTTATATTATATTCTCTTGAGTGTCCAATAGACAAAGATTTAATGATACATAGATTTACATATATATATATATATTATGTCGAGATAGTCCCAACAATTTAATTGTCAAAACCAATTTAGTCTATCTAACTTAGACTCTTGAATCGACTAGATAGTTGATCGACTTTATAATATTAATTGTAGAATTATTTGGGATGGTAAACTAACTCGACCAACCCCATCAACATCTTCCCTACCCTTAATTGCTTCTTTGTGACAAAGAAGCGAAGATTTGGAGTTTTACAAAATTTGTACAAATTTGATACACCATAAATTAAAAAATGTAAATCCTTATAATGAAATAAAGTTTGTCCAAAATGGTGGTTAGCTAATTAGCAGATATAGTTTCGTGGTCATCAAGATCTTCTTGAATTATATCTGCAAGATTTAAGATGTGAATTCCTCTTCTTTTCCCTTCCCTGGCCAACTAATTGGAACATTCAACTTTAATTTCCTTAGTGTGATGTTGTTGTTGTTGTTGAGAAGAGAGACCACATCCTAAAATCCTAGATGAAAGGAATTAAATTTTTGTTGTCAAGAAGATGATCGAGATGTTTGTGCTTTTGCAGGTGCTCATGTTGAAGTCATAAGGAATTTTTTTGGATAAGTAGTTAGTGTAAGAACTTGGAGATGTTGATCAAATATAGAACACCTAATTCTCATGGTTAGACTTTGCTCTAGGTTGAGTTACTTTTCCGGAGCACAATTCTCAAATTTTCAAATATTATTGAGTTTATATCTCATCGCATGTGGGTGATAAATATATTGGGAAAATATTAAAAACATTGGGCTCCATGATATAATGTTTGTTCTAACTCTTCCTTTTCTTGGGAAAATTCTTCGTGAGACTTTTGAATTATAGTGGGTATTTTTTCATTCCCTTGAACTATCACTTTAGCTTGAAATTTATTTACATGAGTAGTTAGTTTCTCACTGTGGTCGAACAATTGTTGTACAAACTATTAGATTGCAATAAGTGGATCATCAATTCTACTTGGATTGTTGATATTAAGTTTTTCTATTTCTGGGTTCTAACATTCTAACTAAATATGCGTTTGTTGTTGTTGTCTTGGCTAAATCTTACTACTATGCAACATCCTTATTTTAAATTTTTTCTTTGTTGCTCTCATAGAATTTTCTAGGGTTTCAAATATTTGTTTATCTCAAGCATGCCTTAGGTCATGTTTCTTACTAGATGTTTATTTCATCCTTTATTTATTTATGGATCTCAAGTGTTGGTTGTATTTGACTCTACTAGAGGAACTTGTTTGTCACTTGTAGGTGAGGTTGAGGTAACATCTCTTTGTAAATTAATTTCCTCTACAATTTACTTTAATATATCTTCTGACATAATATTCTTGTATGGTACTTCATAATTATAATCACGCTTGGATGACATTTTATCTGGATAAAACTTTTGTTCAACAATTGTTGCGGCAATCATACAGGGTGAATTAGAAGTCAATTTGATGTCCAGCGCTTGTTTTTTTTTCTCATTGCATTCAATCAACTGTCCTCAATTATATGTCTGTGTTGAAATTCCATTTTCTATGTTAACTTTGGTTGAAGTGAATAGTTGATGTTACTTATTTTATGGTATACCATCATTTTCTATCCTTTTATTTCAATGATTACATCTTTGACATGTCCAAGTTACTAGAAGGTGTCTTGTCCAATAGACGATGCTAAGAATTGTTGCAATTCTATGCTTTGTTATTTTACCCTTTTCTTGGGTATTCTCCAACCATTCTCGTAAAATTGAGTCTAAATTATGTAGGTATTATGGGCCTTGTAGTTAAATACCCATCAAAATTTCTTCTCAATTGGTATTATATGTTGATGTCTAAATCAATATCGAACACTGTGAGCTTAACTTGCAATCTACTTAAGAGACTCTATGATAGGTAGTTAAATGTAGAATTCAAATGGCCTTGTGTATAAATTTTCTTTCCTTTCTTCTTATTTTTTAGTTTATAAAAAGGGTATAATTATACCCCCCGACCCTTCTCAAGCTTGTGGTGGAATAGGGAAAATTTTATTAGCCTATTGGCTTAGTTCTATAAACATATGGTCAATTGTAGTGTAACAGTAAATCTCTTATGGATCTATATATAAATAGTTTATTGAGATTTAATAGCTTGGGAAGTACTGAAGCCCTAGCAATGGGTGTTTGGATGAAGAAGCACAACAAAAGTGATGTGGGATTGGAACCCAAGCTTGGTGTTTTGCACCTAAATGAATTGGGAAAAGACAATTGGAATTTGAGAGATTTGAAATGTGGAGGTGCTAGAGGACACCTAAAGTATAAAAGGGTAGCGAAAGTCACTCAAAATAGATATTTCCTTTTATATGTGGTTGGTGGTTAATTTGTCTGGTTGGGGAAGGTCAACTTGGGCTAAATTATGCCGCAAGGAAAAATTCATAGAGCCACGTGTGTTCATATAAATAGAAGTTAATTTTTGGAGGTTTAGAGCACATCCAAAGTGAGAATTAAATTAGGTATACCTTTCTATAGATATTGAGCTTGAGGATGAGGTGGTGGAGAAGGTAAAGGTGGTGGAGGTGGTGGAGGAGGAGGTGACAGATGTAGAGGTGGAGGTTTTGGAGGAGGTGGAGGCAGAGGTGGTGGACGAGGTGTAGTTGGAGGAAGAGTAGGTGGAGGAGGACAAGGTAGAAGTGGTGGAGAAGGTAGAGGTGCTGGATAAGGTTTAAACCACCTAATTTTTATTAGGTAGTTTAAACCTTTAGGTATATTCATATAAATAATTAATTTAAATCTGGATAATTTAAATTTATTTATTGGTGATTTTCTTTTAATCCTCTAGGTTAATTTTACAATTAGATATTCAATTAACTTAATATTATTTTCTTATTCTACTATTTATATTTTTATGTATTTATTAAATAGTTAATACCTTTTGCTAACTAACTATTAACTTAACAACCAATTAAAATTACTTTATATATTTATATATAAATATATAATTTATACATACATACATACATACATACATACATACATATATTTATTTATTTATTTATTTATACACATATTTATAAATTAAAGGTGAAGTCACTTAATATAACTAACTTCCATTTTAATTTATTAATTAACTTATTTTTATGACCCTCGTCCAACTAATTGATCCCCAGTCAAATTTAGCTATTGGTCAGTTAGCCATTGGAGCCTCTGACTATTTAACATGTAAAGCTACATCTCATTCTTCAACTTGTTCTAACGATGAACCACACGGGTTGGTTCGAAACACATCGACAAATGAAATATCATATGATTTACGCTAAAAAGTTTATCGTAAACTATATATAGGTTATTAAATAAAAGATATAATAAATTAGGTCGACCATTATCCTATTAGTTTTCCATTATTTAGTTATTTATATATTATTTATTATTATTATTATTATTATTTAAATTTGTTTAATAGAATTAGCTAACTAATAATTTTAAATGGATAATTAATTAATTAATTTCTTATTTTTGAATTAATTATTATGTTTATTAATTTTATATAAAATTAATTATTTAAATAATATGTTTAATTAATTCATTAATTTGTTTAATTAATATACTAATTAATTAGTAAGTTAAAGGGATAAATTAATTAATTAATTTTATGATTTATTGATTTAATTATTATGTTTATTAATTTTATGTAATTTTTTTTTTAATAATTTGTTTAATTAATTCATTAATTTGTTTAACTAATTCACTAATTTGTTTGATCAATTAATTAAGGGAATAGATTAATTAATTAATTTTATTATTTATTATTTATTAATATGTCTATTATTTTAACTTTATGTATGTATTTCTTTGTTTAATTATTAATTTATTTTATTTGATTAATTTGTTTTATTTGATTAATTAATTAATTAATCCTTACAAATTTGGTGAGTTATTTTGCTATCATATCATCTATAATTCCTAGAGTTAATTTGTAATTTTTTAGATTTGAGTAATCATGATTACATGCATTTTTTTAGTTATATATTAATATTATCAAATGATTATATGTGAAGTACTCAATTACTAATTTCTATTTATATTTGTTAATTGTTTTAGTGTTTATGGAGGATGTTATATAATTGATGTTTTTGTTATTTATTATACTATTTTTTTAAGAGGGGGGGAATAGGTTATTTTAAAGGACATGACTTAATTATTGATTTTTAAATATTTCAAGTAAAGTTTTATAGGTGTTTCTTAGGTTTAATCCACCACCCCGGTTCAAGTTGTTCTTCATTTTTTCTATTTCAATGGCTTCTTCAATTTTCCTTTTAAGATAGTGGTCGCGTTTTTTAACCAGTTTGTATTCTTCCATGCAGATGTAATGAGAGTAATAGTGAACATGTTTTGCTAAGGCCAATTTTGAGTTCCTTTCTCTGCTTAAGACGACGATGTGTTATTTAATTCTAATATTAAAAGACCTACATGTTTCACCTATGTATTTCTTACCGCATGAGCAAGGAATCACATAAACACCTTTTTGAAGGTTAGGGTTTATGGGATCCTTGACTAAGTTGAATAATTGTCTGATTGTGTAGATTTTCTCCTTAAATATTTTTGTATATTTCTTTATGTATCACTGTAATATGTTCCCAATGGCTTCTATCACTTTATGGGGCCAAAAATGTAGTGGTAGATTATACAATCTAACCCAAACCGACATTCTAGATACCACCATTATATGGCCATCAAAATCTAAGAACCAAGGCGTGACAAAAAGTCCCACAAAGGCCCAAAGCCATGGACCCTCTTGCAATATATATTCAAAATCCCCTCACATTGTAAATTTTACTATGAAAAAACCCCTTGAAAAAAATCTGAATCTCACAATTTATTGTCCAATTTGTGAATATCCAATGGAAGAGATCCACTTTTTTTAGCCAAAAACTGTTGAATCTCGATGGTACTGGTTGAAATTCATATGTGGTACACAAATCATTTGTTATGGTAGATCTATAGTCATTACTGGGATTTGGTTTAGTTGTTCCACTATGTAGGGGTTGGGTATATTGTGTGTCTAATATGGTATTGTTGAGGCAACAAATTTTCCTTTGAGGATATCTACGAATGAAAAGCCTCCATTAAATTTCCCTTAATTTGATTTCTTTCCTTTATTAATAATAGATCTAGACATTCCCCATATGCCCTTTGAATTTCTTGGTCGAGGTGATCCTCCCCGAAGCCTCATGTTCGATACGATGGTGGATGATAGGAGGATGTTATAATATTGTAACATCACATCATATTGCATGGATTTTCCACCAAATATTAGACTTTTTAGGATCATGAGGATACCCAAAGTGTGCATGATCTTGTGCTATTATTGTTTGAAGTGATCTGTGGCCCAAACCCAAAATAATATTGATTTTCCATCTGGGGATTTGATAAAAATATTGGAAGGCTACCAAATTGAGAGCCCATAATTGAGAGTCACATAGATCTGAAGTCTAATCAATGGATAATAGTCGAGCTACAAAGAGTGAGAGGGATTTTTGTGGAAATATTGACTTCATAAGCGATGGTCAAACCACCGAGCTCACCCACTTTGATGGAGGAAGATTCTGATCTGGAAAAAAGTGAAGAAAACTCTCTAGATCTAATGCTACTACTCCATTTTGACAACCTATTGTGATCAGGGGATTGAGAATAACCAGGTTCGAGATATTTAGCAACAGATCTATAAAATGAAGTGCTTGGGGTGGAATATTCACTTTTGTAGCCAAAATTTTTCTTTCAGATCTGACCGATATTTCTCTTGTGACTAATAGCAAGAAGTTATAATATTTCTGCTCCAGAGTCACCTTAACCCTACATAGGTCCATTCCCAACTCATGAGTGTGACACCCTTTGCTTCCTTCTATGCCATCATGTACATACGGGGTGAGCATATACTCTGCACAATAGCCTAGTGAATGATACTACCAACAACCCAGGCTATCAGACTCCATCCCCGCATAGGTGATCGAAACTAATATTCACTCCATTCAAAAACTTCATTATTATACCTGTGAGTGGTGAGATCATGCCCTAGTGATGATACAAAAGGTGGATTTGATGTCTAAAGAGACCCGATCACATAAGGAAAGCAAAAAGACAGAGAAACCCTAGCCATCACACTGAACTCGTCCTCTTGACATTGTTCCCTTCTCAATCTTTAATTTGATTTTTTCATTAATATATTCTTATCTTACATTTTAATCAATTTTTTTATTTAATTCAA
This sequence comes from Pinus taeda, assembly GCA_000404065.3. NCBI lineage: Eukaryota > Viridiplantae > Streptophyta > Pinopsida > Pinales > Pinaceae > Pinus > Pinus taeda. The sequence goes on from APFE031010991.1 coordinate 8,011, forward strand.
TCATCGTGAGTTCATAATTAGTGTATTAGTTAATTGTTCTTTTATGGTGCAAAATGGATCGAGTTTATAACTTGTTAAATCTATTTAGTATAAAAGAAAAAAATCACAAATATTTTTAGTCAATAAATTTTATAGATACAAATGACCACGATAATACCACAAGTAACAATGACTATGAATTTTCCTTGTAAGAATCATCACCAGTTTTTGTATGTTTGAAAATCACAAGTTTTCATGATTGCTTTTAATCAAGATATACTTTTCAACAAATACATATAATCACAATATCAGAGGTGACTATGAACATGAATATCCTTTTAACCACAATCATTCAATTTAAAATTAAAAATATATCAAATGGCACTAATGATCGATGATAAATACAAACAAAATAAACATAAACTTTAAAAAATAATTTTAAAATTGATGTTTTTTTATGACAGAATTTTAAATGTATGTGGTTTTATTTGATGGTATGTATTTCTTTGTTGCACCTTTGTTTGTTTGTTTGTGTATAATATTTTAACACATGTGATGTCATAGACAATAATTACTTTTAGAATGCGTAGAATCTATATATTAACTTATTAATATTTAATTTGTTGTTTAATTTAATAAAATATTATTTTTTCAACATCATGAATGAATTTGAAGTTTTGTAAGCACCAATATTTAATGCACAATTATTTATAAATGTTTTTAATTAATATGATTTTTATAATTACTTACAGATGTTTTATGATTATAGAATTTTAAATGTTTGTGTTTTTATTTTATGTAATGTATGTGTTTCTTTGTTTATGCCCTTGTTTGTGTATAATTTTAAAACACAAGAAAGGCTTTTATCAGAATATCCCATATGGAAGGTCATTGCCCAAATTTCCTATTGACTTCATACCTTTATGATGATTTTACACACATAAAATATAATATGCAAGAATTACAGTCCCAATTAATTGAATGTGTATTAAACTATATATGTTCAAATTAGCATTTAGTTTAACAAAATTTCATTCATTTTTGCAAATCACCATAACATCATGAGTGGCTATGGATTTTTTTAAGTATCATTAGTCAATTCATCTTTGGGAAGTATTTTTAATTAATATATATTGATAATTAGTTACAAATCCATGTTTTCTGATGATATAATTTTAGATGTTTATGTTTTTATTTTATGTAATGTATTGGTTTGTTTGTTTGTGTTTGTACGTCTATAAATTATTGAGCACAAAAAAACATTTATTAGAATAACTTGATACAAATAACCTATATGATCGAATGCAAGAATTACACTTCAAATGAATTGAATGCTTGCATTAAAAACTGAATTTTGGATGAATTTCATAAAAGCCATTATGTTGGACACCCCGGATACTAGAAAATGATAGCGACACACCCAAAAGAATATTATTGGCTGGGTATGCAAAAAGATGTGGCTCAGTATTTGGCACGTTGTTTAGAGTGTCAACAAATAAAGGCAGAACACCAACACCCTGTGGGGTTATTACAACCATTACCCATTCCGGAATGGAAGTGGGAAACCATTTATAGGGACTTCATAACATGTTTACCCAAGACAAGGAAAAATAACCACTCCATCATGGTGGTGGTGGAAAAATTTAGTAAATCAGCACATTTTATACCTGTGTAGGCTACTTATAGCATTGTTCAAGTCACCCATATTTTTATGCAGAATATATTTAGGTTGCATGGGCTACTAAAAACAATAATTTCAGACTGTGATGTTAAATTTACATTGGTCTTTTGGAAAACATTGTTTACAGAATTAGGGACTGAGCTAAATTTCAGTACAGCATATCACCATTAGATTGATGGGCAAACAGAACAGGTGAACCAGGTGGTGGAAGATATGCTAAGGTCATATGTAATGCAGCAACCAACCAAGTGGGAATATTACCTGCACTTTATCAATCTTGCGTATAATAATGGTTATCATACATCACTGCAAATGAGCTCGTTTGAAGTACTGTATGGGCGAAAGTGTCGCACACCCTCAAGTTGGGGTGGATTGGAAGACAAATAGATGTTAGGTCCTGAAATGCGTAAAGAGATGGAGGACATGGCTAAGAAGGTACGATCCAATTTAAAAGCAGCTCAAGATAGGAAAAAGAGCTTTACTGACTGAAAAACAAGATTCAAGGAGTACCAAGTTGGTGATCATGTGTATGTAAGAATACGAGTAAAAAAGAGCACACTACAATGGAATGGTTGGACCAAGTTGGCACCTCAATTTTGTGGACCATTCCAAGTCTTAGAAACAATTGGGTCGGTGGCTTACAAGCTCGCCTTGCCAAGTCACATACGAGTCCACAATGTCTTCCATGTTTCTGTGTTGAAAAAATATGTTTATGATCCTAAACATATAATCAAATGGCAGGATATACAAGTGAGAATTATCTCCTGTAAATCAGTCTAAGTGTTTCGGTTTAAAAGAGAACTGACTTAGCATGTTTCATGTTGCAGGTCAAACCGGAAGGAGAAATCCTAGTTGAACCACTCAACATCATCGACCAGAGAGAATTCATGATGCGGAAGTGAGCTATTACCCAAGTTAAAGTGCAGTGGCGGCACTTTGTGCCTGACAATGCCACCTAGGAAGATGAAGAGCTCATCAAACAAGCTTACCCAGGGTTGTTCATGGTCGGAAGACATCAGGATGATGTCCGATTTTAGGAGGGGGAGATGTGATACCCCAGGAAAATGTAAATATTTTTTTTTTACTGTGGGAAAAGACATAACTAAATATGACATTGTTAGCTGTTTGAAATTTAATAGTCTTGTTATTATTATTTTTAAGGAAATATAAGAAATGTTTTTCTTGGAAAATGCCGGCAACTTTTGAGGAGGAAGTTGGGAAAAGATGGTTTCTGATACTACAACCCTAACTACCTCCCCTAACTAGAAAGGCTTCCAGAGAAAAGGAAGTGGGGAGAGGCAAAAATCTACGCTGTAGGGACAGGCAGAGGAGGACAGAGGGCTAAGTCTTGTGATGACTAGATAGCGAAGCACTAAGTGCATTCTTGCTGAGGATAGTGATCATGCAAGAGAGTTAGGGGGGAGATTCTAGTCTTGAAAGATGAATCTCATGGTTGGGTGGACAAGAAAAAAGCAGAGAATCTAGGTGAACCTCTAAAGAGTCTTTATCGCTAGGAAGAGACCAGGTAAGTAAGGAAAATCACTTGGATAATCTATTAAGATAATCTGTTAGATAATTTGATAAATAATTTATATGTAATTTGCTCAAAAACAGGATGTAGGGGTCTCGCTTATTTCTTGTTGTTAGGAGTGAATTGTATGATGGAAATAGTTCTTTTACATTTTTGCTAAATATAAGGGAAATAACTAGAGAATATTTATCGTGCAGAAAAAATGTTGAATAAGAAAAATTAGAAACAGAAGTTAGGGTCTATGGTACTAATCAAACAAACACCTCAGAGATAGTGAATACAACCATACGATGCAAACCGAACTCTTATTACAACAACTTGACAAACAAAAAAGATAAGAGCATATTTGAGAACTATGAAATCACAAGTGTAGGAAAATAATGCTTGAAAATTAAACATGCGCAAACAGTATTTTATCCTTCTATGAAATTCTTGTTTAAACTAAAAGAAATGTTGCCATGTTATTAAGAAGAAAATGATAAAACTTGGAACAAATACAAGTATGGGGTCGATACTTGAACCCTGGAATCATTGCAGATTCTAGTTTGCATATAAATCAAGGCAGGAAGACCGGAATTGAGTTATATTAAACTATTGGCATGCACAACCTCATGAAAAAGTCGCATGAGAAAGGTAAAACTGAGGCGATCAAGTCTTTCTTGGCAGCCTGTGGGTCTAGAAGTATGAATGTACATTGGATCTCCAACTAAATTAAGAGAGAGAAGGGCACGATATTTGGAAGATCTTTCAAAATGAGGTTCTCCTATTATAGTTATATAGGAGGAAACCCTATAGTGTATAGATGGAAACCCTACAATATCATAGGATGAAACCCTAAGGAAGTACCAGAAGAAACCTTGAAGGGGTTTCAGCGGCCAATATTTCAACCAAAAGACAAAAAAAAGAGTGACTCATTACAACGTTGAGAAAAGCAAAGAGTATTATTGACATACAAGAAAAACCTAGATGCTCAAATAAATAAACGACTCTTTTCTAACAGATTGGTTGGCATCTATATAAACCCTCACTTATTGCTTCACATACAAGAACATGCATATAAAACTCTATCATCATAAAATAAAAGAGTGGAACTATAATGCACGAGTAGTTTCAGTGTTGAGAACGTAAACAACAGTTAGATTTATCATGTGGAAAACAATTATACAAACACAGAATTTAATTCCAAAAATTCATGCCGAAAGTCTTAAGGACTCGGCTCAAGTCTAAGCACAAACTAATTAACCAACAATTAGCCTGGTACAAGGATTCTTGAACAGTTAATAAGAAAACTTGGCCAACAATCAAATAACTTACAAGGGATTGACCCCAGAAAACTCACCACAGTTTACAAAAGGACCCAAGAAAATTTTCACATAATCACAACTGACATAGTCAAAGGAAATTCAAGCCAGCAAATGCATCCAAGTGACCAAGCCTTAGGCCAGGACAACTGCAACATCATAACACATGAAACCATGAAGTAAGGCCATAGAATAACACTTCTCTAGGCTTGATAGGCAATACCTCTGGAGCTGGAATCATAAAAAAAAAGAGAAAGGTCCATAACCCTTGCAATGGTAGCTTTTATACAGTGTAGTTCCATGAAAGTTCAACCCATAACCATATTTTCTTACCTGATGGTCTGCGCAGGAGGTAGAGAGTCAGAGTAGCCATGACCATCCCTTTATTCGAGCCAACATTACTTGGCCGTGCCCATTTCTCTTTCATCCCGGAAACAAAAAAAAAGAAAACTGCTACAACCGTGAGATGTGTATTGCCAAAGAAAATATGAGTAACGGAAGAAAGAGGAAAGGTGGTGAATACTTATCCAAGTCATATAAATCACTGGAAATTTAGGCAACCCGCCAACTAAACTGAAACCTTGAGCAGTAACCATAGTATTGCAGACAATTTTTGGCACAGTGGAAGGTGGAGCGATGCTGGATCGAGTGTGAAGAAACAATGAGATGAATGAACCATATCACCAGGGTAATGAGTACAAATCCCTCGGTTCGATGTTCAACCCTTGGATCTGCCGACCAAAATCTCCACCATTGATGACTGGAGGAGCCCGAGGTGCATAAATGTTTTTGGTACTCTTGCCCTTGCCACACCACCATGACAAAGAAGGTGATAAATGTTAAGCCAAGTGGATAGTGTAGGTGAATCCGGAAGGACAGTGGTATGGTGTCACATTAATGCAAAAGTCTATCATGTCATTAGAAAGTTTTCTGAGCACTGGGAACTATGTATTGTGACCCAAGGTGGTATCATATATAACATCCGGACAATGATAACTTTGATATAACTCAACAGGGTAAATTTTTTAATTTTATGTGTTTGTAGTAGGTACATGAGAGAGAGGGAGGGATTGAGAGAGAGTGAAGAGAATGTGAGAGAGAGAGAGACATTGAAAGAGGGAGAGAGAGAGGGGGAGAGAGAGAGAGGGAGATACTAGCGGAAGGGATAAAGAGAGAGAAAGGAATAGAGACACAGGGATAGGAAGAGAGGGATAGGGAGAGAGGGAGTGGGGGTGAGAGGGATAAGGAGAGAGAGAGAGTGAGGGTGGACAGATAAATAGAGTTTCAAAGGTATATAGAGAGGGAGAGGGAGGGAAGCTGGCATAAAGGGAGTAGTCAGAGAGATATATTACAGGACAAAGAGGGGAGGCATATAGGAAGAGTGCAAGAGGGAGAGGGAGAGGGGGTTGGATTACAAGAGTAAGAGATCAGAAAGGGAGTGAGTGAGAGGTGGAGAGAGAGACATAGGGGTGAAAAGAGATAGTTAGTGGAGAGAGAGAGAGAGAGAGAGAGAGAGAGGGACGAGGAGATGTATATTGCAAGTTGTTGGTCATTCGTCACTAGTGTTAATTCTACAACTCATGAGGAGTGTTAATGTATTTTTAGTAACACGTCAATATCTAATTTCAAAAATATTATGAATGAATATTTTTTTATAAATATAATAAATTATGGTACTATTATTAAATGAACATAACTATGTTCCATGGGAAGTAGAATAGATGGTGGTGGGGTATTATGTTAAGCCACTCCATGAAGTGAATATCATTAGTTCAAAACTCCAAGAAAATCCATCCATGTTAAATATTCACACCACTTAGCAAACAATAATAAATATGATTATAATTATAATAAAATTTAAAATTTTAATATGAATATTCATAAATTTATTTTATTATTGTAAGTATTAATTTCTATTTGATAGTAGTTATAAAATTTTATAATAGCCCAATGTAATTGGGAAAAAAATTACTCTAAAAAAAATTGAATAATAAAATAAGGAAAATTAACTTCTCTTTGGAAAGTATTTGCAATAACATCAAATAAATTGACATATTACTTTTGCCAAGATTCATTAACTTTGATTAAACATTAGACATCCTGAGGGGTGGTAGATTATGTTTTGAAAATTCTTAAAAATAAGGAATTATTCTTTCTTTAAATATACTAGCAGATATAAAAAAGAATTGTAGAAGTGATACTATTTTTTCTGAATTTAATTATTTAAAATAATTAAAAAAAATTAAAATATATTATAAAATTTATGAAATTAAAAAAATGTATTTTATTTAAATTAAAAAAATGCAAATAATTAATATAAAACAAATTAATAAATGAAGAAGGAAATTTAACTTTCTTTAGACAAAATTTGTAATAATATGAAATATAATGAGATATTTGTTGGCCCAATATTCATTAACTTTCATTAAATTATTTCATATGTTAATTTGTAATAATATGAAATATAATGACATATTTGTTTGCAGAAGATTCCTTAACTTTCATTAAATTATTAGATATGTTAAATGCTAGTAGATTAGGTTTTGAAAATAGAGATTTTGATATGTTAAATATTGGTAGATTTAGTTTTGAAGATAGAGAATAAGTTCTTGTTTAAAAATACTAGCCCATATAATAATATTTTTTCCTTTCAAAATAAGTATAAATTAAAAATATATTATTAAATTATTGAATGAAAAATAGATTTAATTTGATTTGAATTTAAAAAAAATTCAATAACAAAAAATATCTTTATTTAAATTAAGACTGTAAATCATTTTCAACACATATATATTATTTTTAAATACAAATTAAAAATATATATATATATAGAAATATTATAATTATTATTTTATAAAACAACACTTCTTCTTTTAGTTAATAAAAGTACGATTATTCTAGAGTTTTAAAGTTTTTGTTGATTAATTTTTTAGCTTTTTCTCATTTCATAGTTCTAATAAAAATGAGTTTTAATAGAAGTGAGTAAGTTTAATTTTATATATATATATATCATATATGTATATATATAATCAAGCAAATTGATAGAAAACACTAAATTTTATCAACAAAGCAGATAACAACAACAGTTATATTTATTGTTCATGTCTTTTATTCAGAATAAAAATAACAATTATATTCAAAAGCATTCAAATATATATTTATTATGTATTTAACAATAGCATTAAAAATATTAATAACATTTTATCTAATTATTCAAAATTTAGTTTTAAACATAAAAAGTATAAATTAGCAATATATTAAAATAAATTATAAAATTAATAATTACATATAATTTACAATAAATATACCAATTATGTCATGAGCTAAGTAGGCTTAAAAATCATCATATTATTTATCTTAAATTTAAATATTTATTCAAAAATATCAATTAAGTTTAATGAAAATTAAACATAATTTTGACAAGAGTGACTAATTTTGATTAAATTATTAAACATGTTAAAATTTGGTAGATTAAATTTTGAAGATATGGAATTTATTTTTATTTAGAGATACTGGAAAATATAAGAATTGTAGGAATGAAAATATTTTTTCAATTTGAACTTTTAAAATAAGTTTAACGATTTAAAAATATATTATAATATATGTTAAATAAAAAAGATATTTTAATTTAAGTTAATCTGATTTCAATTAAGAAAACTTAAATAATAAAACTATTTTAATTTAATTTAACTTGATTTAGATAAAGAAAATGGAAATAATTTTCATAATAATGTTTTTCGTTTAAATACAAATTCCAAGAATCTTTTTTTTTGTTAAGATTGGTAGATCCTTATTTTTCATTACAATATGTGCAAGCAAGTTACAACCACATAGCCTAGTTAGGTGATATCAACTTGCCAGTTGGGAAACCAGGTTTGTTGACCACATAACCACATTATACGCCATCTAGTAGCAAAAAATAGTAGTTTATATATCCAATCTATATATACTTGATAATCATCTACACAACCATGAGTTTTCTTTCTATATATATAAA
>APFE031010992.1:0-18598 GCA_000404065.3 Pinus taeda
TTTTTCCTGTAATTTTTCTTGCTCCACATGAAAACAGAGAGAACACTGCACATTATGCAATATGATATTTTAGTTATCAAACTTTCTATAAGACTATGGTCTCATTGTTTGGTTAATAAGAACATTAGATCTTAGCTCCACAATAACATAATGTAACTCTAGAATAGTTAGTATGCTAAATTATATATTTGCCAGTGTTTTTCTCTCCATTGTTAAAATACTGGCTTGGTTTCACATTTGCTGTAAATTCTGGAATTGTGTTATGTTAGGGAAAAAAACAAAAAAGAAGGAAACAAAACAGTTGGATGTGTATCAATGTGTTCATTTCTACATATGCACAGTTGACTGTTCTTTGTTAAAAGAAGGTAGTACAAGAGAATTGAGGTACCTGTATTTTCAATTTATTTTCCATAGATCAAATCATCCTTATTTTTATGTTTACATAAGTCTTTTTTCACAGGCTGTGTGCTTTTGTTGATTGGATTTCTTGCACAAAGTTTTTTATTTGCTAAGCTATAAAATGTTGCATTGTAGTTATATATAATTGCAAGTTTATTATCTAATGAGTTAACAAAATGTCAGATATTTATTTTGGCTCTTTGTTATCAGTGACACATAGTCACATGCATTCATCATTTCTGTAGCCACTTGTTTTTCAATTTCAAGCTAATAGTTTATTGTTTACCATAGCACATGTTAATAGTTTCAAATGTTTGGTTCGTGATAATGGTTCTTTGATGGATGTTGAATGATATATGTACTATTTGAAATCAATGCTCACTCTTTTTTAGCACACTGTCATTGCTATGAATAATAAAAATATTAGTTATTTTGAACTATGAGCTCTTATGATAATTTTTTCATTGGTCTATGTAATCAATCTAACCTGGAAATTATGATAGATTTTAGCTTCTCTAGGTATTTTATGTATTTATTATTTAACATATTCAATTTAGTTCTCTAGATATATTGTAAACAAGATATTGAGAAATATGTAAAATAATCTCTCAATCATTAGTACCTTGATTTGTTTTTTTTCAATTTCTCATGTCACTCTGGAGTCAATGCTTTCACTGTAGCAATATGGAACTCATTATGATTGATAAAAATAACATTAAACTTGTATATTTCGACACACTTACTTTCAAAATGTTGAAGTTTGTTCAATCGTTGAATCAAATGCTTTTATTCTTGTATTCATTAAGCATAATAGAACTATGTTCGATGTTAAGTCAGTTTCATTTAGCCTTGAATTGGAGGCAGAAATTGCTATTTGCATCAATACACCAATAAAAAACATATGTCAGATTAACATGTTAAAACAAAGTTATGAGATATAACAAAAAATGTGTCTAAAATTGCTCTCTAGTCATCTGTTCTTATTGTATCAATGAACTGAGGTCCATGATGATCCAAAACACATGCCACACACTTAAAACAATGGAATGACCGAGAGAGAAGGAAATCATAAATTTATGGATAGAGATATTTTTTTTTAAGCACTTATTACCTACTATTTAATATTGTTGGGAAGTGTTATGAAATAAACTTTGAGTACACTCATTTACCATTTGAGATAATCAATATATCAGTAATGTGCATCCACATAAGCATGATACAATTAATAATGCACTCATTTATGAAACTGAAATTAGTATACATGTTAATATTTTAATGTTAATATGATAATTAATATCACAATGCATAGTTTTTACTATAATTCTGTGATTTTCAATCTTAGTATTTGTTTCATCATGTACCTTTGCAAATAGTTCATTTTGTTGCCTTTATTATGGGCTTTGTATTATATTGTTCTTTTGTTTGAAGAGTGCTACAAGTTGCTACACTAGGTCACTAAATCCAGAAACTAAAAAAACAACAATGATGCTAAAATCATTTCTAGGTAAACGAGGGAGTCATAAATGAAATTTTTACTTTTGTGTTTTTTTGAAATTTTTTTCTCTACATTGATAGTAAAGCCTTTTTTTTCACAAGATGAATTATGATATATTGATTTTTGTACTAGGCCTCTACAACATCTCCCTATGTGCTTTGGCTTAATATTGATATCCAATGAATTTTAATTATTATTATTGTAATGTAACAATAAAAAATAAGACACACTTTCATGTACAATGGAAAAAATGCTCTTTGTCACATATTAAGAAATATATGCTTGGTTATGTTTGACCCGTGCTTAGGTTGTCTCAGTTACCAACGTTGCAGGAAATTTCATGGTTCTCGAATACTAGAAACACCATGTGTCCTGGATACTCTTCTATTGCTTTTGTTGTTAGCGTAACAAAAGTTGTAGGTTTGCATCTCTCTTTGTATTTTCTCTTTAAATTTAATTAGAGGTGTATAAATGTTATTTCATGAGAGAGCTATGAATAAAAAAAACATTGATTAACATTAATTCAATTTAAGGATCCTTGGACACACAAAGCATCTCTATGCAACCCTAATCATAATGCTTATTAATAGATTTTTGTTAGCAAAGGACACAACGTACATCTTCCAATCATTTAGAAATATTCCATTTCCTACTCTTTCAAGAATCTAATTGAAATAAAGACAAAAGCTATCACTGCTATTTCCTTTCATGTACTTATTCAATGTTAATAGATTTCCTCTTGCTAATTTTGCAGTTATGCATTGTGAAAGATAGTCATAAATATGTGCCATCGAAAAGGAAGGCAGTGAAAAACATGATAACTATGATATACATGATGATATTAGGCATACTCTTCTTTGTCCAAAGATTCAAAATCCATAATGTTCGTCAGTCATTTGTCCCTGCTATTTTGATATGGTTCTTATTCATTTCTTTCACTGTAATATTGCTACACATGATACAAGTGTCTTTAAATCATTTTTGTTGCAAATATACCTTTGATTGCTTTGGAAAAACAAATTAATAATTTTTTTTTTTTTTTAGTTGGAGGAATAGTTCTATGTAAAGAAATTCTATAATATGCTTTCAGATACTTGAACAATTTACTTTGTGCTTATCAAACACAATCTACATTAGTAACTTTAAATATGATACATGCAAATAATTATTTAAAAATTATTGAATCTAGCCTCGATCGCTAATTTCAAGTAACTAAAATCATAAACTTTATTTAGACATTTCCTAACTAAGTCTTTATTACTAATATTAAGTAAATAAAACACCAAGAGCTAAAGGTAGATTTGCATAATTCAATGATTTTTCATTATCAATTATAGTTAAAATATGAGCATAAATTAATTGTACACAAGAGGAATAAAAATCCTCTGTGTTACTGCTAATGTTCTTTGTGATTCAAGATTAAAAAAACCAATACTCATTCGTTCCATGATGGTTTTTTGTAATTTTTTGCTACGTAAGATATAATTTAAAAATCCAGGAAATAATTTGCATTCACGTTATCTAGTTTACAAGGAGCCTTTTTTCTTTTGTGCATCACAAAAACAAAAAACGTTAAACAAATTAACCTCTAGACTACGTGACCTTCCAACCATGCGACTAGAAAGTCAGGATGACTACGTGACCTTCCACTCAACTATGGTATAGTTGTCGAGATATAATAAGTGAATCACAAAACAAAGGAAACTACCGGCTGTCCGACCTCCTGATTGTACGATTGGTGCACTAAAGAGAATAACTGACTATGATATAGTCCGAATCGAGATATAACAAATTAATCATAAAATAAAAGTTGACCGCCCGACCTCTGATCCATCTGATCATGCAAATAAAATACTATTTTTGTTGATTTGTGTGCAGTGTGCTTTTTAATAAAGAATTTCAAAATTTTCCGTTTCATGTTCAATTGATTATTGTTAGAACAATAATATATATATTATATATATTATATATATATATTATATATTATATATAATATAATATATTTATATATATATATATATATATATATATATATATTATTAATTCTTTTGCGATTCTCGAAAACAAAAAATAGTTGGCCCATTTACAGGAATTTAATGCACACGTTCATTTGCGATTTTCACATTTTTCTAAACATGATTTTAAGATTTTAAGCTATTGTGCCTGAATGCTCTTTTCTGGAGTATTGTTCGAAGATAATTTGAAGTAAGTATATTGAGTACCAATTTCAAAAGCCTCTCTAGAAGCATAATTTCATTTTTTTTAGAGATTACTGAGTGAAATTTCAAATTTTAAATTAGCAAAACTTATGTATGTTGTATTCACATTTATAAGTATTAAAATAACAAAAGAGGAAACTCTTTAGTGTCAAATTTAAGACTTTAAAGCCTTTTTTGAACATGTTGTTCTTTTAACTTTTGTTCAAATAAGAACTGAATTGAGGCAATGTAATACTAGCTTCAAAATATTTTGTGTAAGCATAATGTTATTTATTTTTTTGCAAATTGTTGAATTCAATTCCAAATTTTGAGTTGTCAAAAACTTATATATTATTTCTTAATGTTTATAACTCTTAAAATGCCAAAAAACACAAAAAAATGAATTAAAAACTTAAGATTTTAGGGTGTTCTGGTTGCATGCTCATTTCTTAAGTCCTGTTACACGAAACATTGAATTAAGGAAACACATCAGGAGTTTCAAAAAATTATGCGTAAGCATAATGATATTTCTTTTAGACATTCTTGAATTTGATTTCAAATTTTAAATAAGAAAAAACTATATATCCTATGTTACTGTTTACATGTTATACAATGAGAAAAAAAGGGAAAATCTGTAGCGGCAAAACAACAAATAGACTAGGTTGAAAAAAATATTAGGAGCATTGATATTCGACCAACAGAACAAGTGAACTTTGGCACATTACTCATGTCACATACAACCTACAAGACATAAAAGGCTAGTACGATGACCTGACAGGAGATATTTGAATACTTTAATCCAAGGGAATGATTAAAATGTCCAAGAGTTATTGAAACAAAGAACAAATTGTTTGAAAGAATCAGAGGAACATAGTTACATAAAGTAGCAACTAGAACCATAAATTTTCCCTATTATGAAATGATTTCGTGGATTATCTCTCATGTTGATATTAAAACCTGAACAATATTTGACCATCAAAAACTAGTGATAACCTCCTGGAAATCTGAAGTAACTGAAGAATGGTTGAGAGAAGAAGCAGAAGGTTTCAAGCTCAAAGGAAAAATGGAATATCCAATAGCTATTTTTAAGAATCCCGTTATATTTCTTATTAAAATTCTAAGCATATTATATGGGGAATAGGATCCTGAGCATTGTAAAATTAAATGGATTGCATTAATCCATAGAATTTTCAATAAGGGGAAACACTTACACTGGGTTGAGTTGTTGTCACAAAATATCACAGATCCATTGAAGTTGTTAGTGTCATCTCCCCCCAGGTTCAATTATATTTTTTGTATGTCTGCCTATTTATTAGACGTTGCTATTTCCTTCGTCCCATTTCCCCTCATGAAATGTAATTACCTATCTTACTAGGAACTACTGATTCAAAATTATGCTCCTATTATGTGAGAATCTAATTTTAAATACCAGTTTTATTATATTTTCCACTATGTTTTGAATCCTTTGCATCAAGTCCTATTTGGAACAATACCTCCCAGAATTAGTGATAATCTGAAGGAAGACCTAGAATCAATAGGTTGTTTGCTTTGTTGAAGAATTATTTTCCTACATCAGAGTCTTCAACAATGAAGTTGGTCCCCATCTTCTGCCCCGATATATTTCGGAAAGATTTGCTTTGAGAAAAGTGGTTAATCACGTTGTTTTATATGGGCAAGCCAAAAAGTTGAGTAAGATGTAAAAGAAACTCTGGCCTAATTTCCCAATAAAGTTTGGTGACATTAATATCCGAGACAAAGGGCACGAAACCAAATAAGCCGAAGAGCTTGAGGAAATTCGGTTATTTACTTTGCCCTGTTGTGACTATGATCCTAGATCTTGCATTGCTAACCATTATATATCAATCAGTTGTATTAAAAATTGTATTCATCAAGAACCACCTTTTGATGTGGTTTTTATATGCATTGATGATTTTTAGCAAGTTGTCCAAAGAGGAAATGTCCTACATAGTGAGTCATGACGACAATTATAAGAATTTAGAGAGGAAATCTACACAAATTTTCTAAAGGAAAAGGCTCTGCACCTCAACATTTCATTCGAAGAGTTAAAGTCTACTGAATTTTTGCAATTTAATTTCAATGAAATCACTTTAGAGGCTTCTATTGTTTCTCAAAAGGGTAAAACAATAGAAACTAAAAAATTATAAGGTTTTGTTGTCATGGATGAAGAAGATGAATCCACAATACAAAATCTAAGGAGGAATAGGAAACTACACGAAGAAAAAGACTCCAAAAAAAAAGAAGAAAAAAAAAACTGAACAAGAGATTATTGTCATTAATTCTTCTAAGGAAACATAGCAAGAGAAATCAAAAAGTGCAAAAGTAAAAAAATTGGAAGTACTTAAGGACAAGGAAAAACATGTATCTACTTAAACTAGTGCAAGGAAAATGAGAAAAAAATGGAATCATATAGCCGAGTGGATATTGTATCTACTTTATCTCCTCAGGCATCAGTAACACCTATTTCTACTAAGATTCCTTAGGAATCATTATTGTTTAAATTGTTTCTGAATTAGATCCAATTGCAGATACTATTCCATCTTCGACAAATTATTATTTTAATAGTAAGACAAAATAGTTTTCCGAAGAAAAAAGAAAAGAAAGCATGATACTCTGGAAACTGTATCCAAATTTAGCTGGCAGGGTTAGGGAGACGTAAAAGAAAAAGCTCAGGAACCTTCCCAAGCTTTAGGAGTTTTTTTCAATTACAATTAGTATCATTTGAATGAGCTTGTAGATTCATATGATGACAATTATAGAAAATTAAAGTTTTGGAGGAAAAATTGAAGAAAAATGAATTGTCCAGTGAAAAAAATGGTAGCAACATTCAACTAATTTAATTCAAGGATTTACTGTAGAAAAATAAAACCTGCAAAAAGAATTTTAGAAACAATTGGAACAAGAAAATGCAAAACATGAACAAGAGATCAACAATTGAGACAATTACATGAAGATCAAATCCGCATCTAGAAAGAAGAAGCAAAAAAAAATTCTTCCATTATCGTCACAACTTTGCAACAGGAAATTGAATCTCTTAAATATCAAGTGAATGAGAATCAACACGAAACACAAAGTCTCAATATTTTCAAAGATCAAGATTTACAAGTTTGTCTAATTTTAAGGAAGAATCAAACAAAGTTCTATAAAAAAAATGGATAAAATCTCAGCGGTTTATCAAGAAATTAAAGATTTAAGTGAAAGAATTGATTAATTGATAGAAGAAGACAAATCAATTACAAGGAAGTTTCGCTCTATACTTGACTAGGAAAACGAGTTTCAATCTATTGAAATTCCAAGAGTTTCTAAGATAGACAAAATATTGATGTTTTCTTTGCTAAGTTGCAGGGAGAGAGAGAAAAAAGAAATAAGAGCATGCGTACAAATGACATATGAAAAATGTTTTTTAATTTTGGAAAAGGGAACAAACTTTATAGAAAAAATTGACCTATCAGGTAGCAAGTCCTTAAAGGAAGCAGTTCCAGGAGAATTAAAATTGCCTACAGAAGATCTTGTTGCCAAGGACCAGGGATAAATAAAAAACATTACAGTTTGGACACGACAAAGTTTCCAAAAAATTCTTCAACTACATTTTGAGAAAATTAGTCTTATTGCCATGTTTGAGGTCAAATATCAAAGGAAGAAGAAAGAGGCACACAGATTAATTTCCAACTATCAGATAACCATCAATTAGTTTCCTCACATTTATTTCTATGCACTGTACGATGTATATTCACAATAGCCAGCTTATGTTGAAGTACATGTAGTTGGCCTGCGACTTAGTATCAATTACGAAGACTTGAAAGATGAGGAGAAAATCATTGCTTTCTAGCCATATTTCAATTGAACATACAACTTTTTAGAATTCAGTCTTTAGTTTCAGAAAATTTGTTCAATTTCATGTTCCAAGACCTATTTTATTTTATCGTGTTTTGGTATTTATAGACCTTTATGCATTGATGAAAAGGGTCCAGAATCAGTGAAGACTGCAGACTTGAATGTTTTTAATCAATTTTGAAATGCCATCTTTTTTCAATACCATTTTCAATGCTCATGTATAATGAATTGTGGCATTTATGTCGGTGCATGGTTTTAATTTAATAAATGTTTTTGATTTTATTCTATGACTTGTGATGTTTGATTCTCAATAAGTGTTTGATGACTTTGTTTAAGATTCCTTATGAAAATTTTGCAATTTACATCTTTTTATAAACAAAAATTAGAAAAATGTAGATTGAATTATTCGTAGTTTATCATTGGAGTACAATACTCAAATATAGGCAAATTTTCTCTCCTCTATGACATAGAATTTGTTATTAATTTACTTTGAATTATGCATCTATAGATATTCTAGAAAATATTTAAAAAAATGGCTAGATAGCATCAAAATTCGAAAATATTTTTGGAGCTTTTATTTAAATGTTCAACCAAAACTTATCTGTTCGATATTTTGAATTCAATTCCAATTAGGAATTTATGTTTCATGATATTATGTGTATTGTTATTCTCATTTAAACCCTTTGATTGCTGGTATTTAGATTTTTAAATCATTTGTTAAATGAGAATTGTAGTTGATATTGGTATATACATAATGTACAAGAATTTGAAGCAAGTGTTTGATGAACAAAATTTCAAGAAAATATCTTTTGATTATGTATTGCAGATATATATGTTAACATCAAATAGTTCAAAAATTCTTTGTATTGAAAAACCTTTTTCCTCTATATGTCGATATGCATATGGAATTAATTAGTTTATATCATAAGCTTGTGAATCATTGGTAGATTTCTCTTGTTCAATGTTTCTAGTATCCATGTGTTGTTTTAAGTAATTGGTATCAATATTCTTAGTGAAAATGAAACAATTATAAAAAACTTGTGCAACTATTTTTTTCTTCATATTAGACATATCGAAACATAGTTCAGGTGTGAAAATAGACTCAAACAAATAATCACCACAATCATTGATATTTTGTCCATAGATTACAGACCTTTTTCAAGTAATATTTTCTCAACTGACAATATGTCAAAGTGTACAAGTGAGAACTGGTATGCACATTTACATGGCCCAATTGCTTCAGTTATTGAAGCTAGGATATATATTGTGCTACGTAACAAAAGTGACACAAATTTTCCACATACAAAATTTTGATTATCTTGCAAAATATTATATTCATGGTCATCAATGGCGAGACCAATGCTGATGAGACCAATGATTTATATACACCATCATCATTATCTCTCAAGGTACATACTCCACCTGTGTGTTCACTGAGTATGACATTCTTTGGACTATTCTTATCTTGGATAGCTAGACCTAAAAGAATATTGGTCCATGACTACTCTTGTCTTGAATGCCCTACCACATTCTCAAAGAGTATCAAATGCCAGATGGTTATATAATCGCCCATTATTTATTCCCAGGTAAAGACGAGATTGTAGTGTCTATCTCTCCCTCTCAAATAGGGGGGATATATCAACCAAACCAAGCTTGTCTCTCAAGTACACAAACTTCTTGTTCAAAAGTGACTTCGTCAATATATCAACTATTTTCTCATCAATGGAGATATACTATAGCTACATCACACCATTTTGTACTAGCTCTCGAATATAATGATATTTGTTGTTTATATGCTTTGTCTTTCCATGAAACATTGGATCTTCAGACAAACATATACAATTGGTGTTATCACAAAGTATCACTATAGGGTTCATCAGTCCTTCATATAGGTCGGGTAGTAGCTTCCTCAACCATACTAACTATTTTCTTACCTCACAAGCTGCAACATACTCAGCCTCAACACTACTCAAAGCAACTATGTCTTTCTTTCTGCTCATCCATGAGACCATGGGGGATCCCAAACTGAAATATCATCCTGTGGTGCTCCTTCCATATTGCTCACTGCCATCCTAGTTAGAATCTGTATATCCATTCAGTTGGACATAATTCCTTCTATCATACTTCATATAAATAGTGGATGGTTCCTCGTAGATATCTCATAATATGTTTTTCTACTACCCAATGTTCATGCATCGGCTCCACTTTTAATTGAATGAGAACATTTACTGCAAAGTATATATTGGTTGAGTATTCACCAAGTACATTAATGAGCCAATAAGTTTTATATACTTGGAAGGATCCACAGGGCTTGATTCGAAACTCCTTAGCCTCTTCACGTTTATGATCATCAGAGTTGTCATAGGTTTTCAATCCATCATGTCAAACCTCTTCAACATCTTGATCATGTACTTTCCTTGACCCAAATAAACTTCAGTTGGTCCTTGCCAGACTTCTAGTCCCAAATAGTAATGCATCAACCCAAGATCCTCCATGTCAAATTATGTTGCTAGTTGCTTCTTACATTCCTCAATTCAACCTTCTACACCTATCAAGAGAAGATCATCTACATATAGAAGAATGATTACATGTTCTCTATCTACAACCTTAATATAAAGGTTCAGATAAGCATAACTTTTTGTGAAGCCTATTCTTTATAGGTATGCATCCATTCTGACATACCATTCCCTTGGTGCTTTCTTGAGGCCATATAATTCTTTCTTCAATCTACAAACATATGGCCTCCTATATTTAACTTTGAATGCAAGGGTTTCTATATATAGACTTCATCTATTTTTCCATTCAGAAAAGTAGCCTTGACGTCCATTTAGTGGATGTTCCATCCCATCGATGCTACCATAGAGACTAATGATCAAATCGTTGTATATCTTGTTGTTGGAGAAAATTTCTCTTCATAGTCGATGCCTTCTAGTGTTGGGTTGTGTTATATTCTTTCCACAACTAGCCCACATAGTTAACCAGGGTGTTAGAGGGGGGGGGGGGGGGGGGGTCACAGGGGGTTTGAGGGGGGCGAGTAGCCCCCCTCTACGGGGTCTAAGGCACCGCCCCAGGAATTTTTTTTTTTGGACCCTATATTAGGTTGGGTGGATCTACCTATGGTTTTGTGCATGATTTGCTCACATGGTTTTAGACGTGATGGTTTTTAGTCCATGGTTTTGGACGCGATGGTTTTCGGTCCATGGTATTGGATGCTTCGGCATGTATAAATATGTATTGTAACGTTGAAAGGAACATAATGAAAAATCAAGCTGGTAGTCCCGATTTTGGGATCCAAGGGAAAATCTTTGTGTATATGTGTTTTATCTGTTATGCTATCGCATTGTTTATTTTCTGTGTTTTAGAATTCGTATGCAGGTAATTTCTGTACGGGGTTAAAACATACATTTGGTATCAGAGTTGTTTTGGCTTCAACGAGACACCTTTGTTGCTAAGGGGTTTCGCTTGGGCTTATGGTAGACCCTGTTCAGTGGGAGATCTGCGGGATCGATTTTGGTGGTAAAAGAAGATGGTGATTAGTGGAAAGATAGAGATCGAGAAATTTAATGGTCAGATATTTGAATTATGGAAACTCAAGATGGAGGATCTGTTGGTGGATAAAGATCAGTGGGTCGCGGTAGATCCAGGTTCTAAACCAACAGGAGTGTCTGATGAAGAATGGAAGAAGTTGGATCAGAAGGCTAAGAGCACAATACGATTGTGTGTCTCAGATTTAGTATTGCTGAATGTATCAGGGGAAGCTACAACGAAGGCTTTGTGGGACAAGTTAGGGACTTTGTACCAATCTAAGTCTCTGGTGAATAAATTGTTCCTACAGAAAAAAAAGTATAACTTGAGGATGAAAGATGGAGACTCGGTGACTGAACATCGAAACGCATTTAATATTGTGGTAAGTCAATTATTATCTATTGATATTAAAATTTTAGATCAAGATAAGTGTATTAGTTTGTTGTGTTCTCTAGCAAATTCGTGGGGTAGTCTGGTTATTGCAATAGGTAGCAATGCAACTGCCTTGTAGTTTGATGAAATAGTCTCATCCTTGCTGATGGAGGAGATGAGATGGAAAAATATGGAGAGCCAAAATGGTGATGCCTTGTCTGTACAAGGATGAGCCCAAAGCAAAAACAAAAATAAGTCATCGAGTGGGAGATCTAAATCTCCAGGAAAATTTGTAAAGGTGGTGTGCTAGAAATGTGGAAAGGAAGGGCACTACAAAAGGGATTGTAAACCTAAAGCTCTTGACAAAGGAAAGGGATTTCATGATGCTCCTTCTGTAGAGGCGAAAACCACCTCAGATGAAGGTGGGGTTGTGTACTTGGCTTCTTCAATTACACATGTAGATCATGAGGCATGGTTGATTGACTCAGGTGCATCCTTTCACTTCACTCCCCATAGAGAGTGGTTCTACAAGTATGAAAACTATGATGGTGGTGATGTCTTATTGGGGGATGACAAGAAGGCTAGAATCATTGGTCGTGGAAAAGTAAAGTTGAAGTTGCAAGGTGGAGGGGTTAGAACACTTCTGGGTGTTCTGCATATTCCTACATTGTCCAGAAATTTAATTTCCGTAAGCAAGATGGATGATGCAGGTGTAAAAACAATGTTCGAGAAGGATACTTACAAAATGGTTCGGGGAGAACTGGTATTGATGCAAGGAGTTTGGATTGGAACTCTGTACAAGCTGCAAAGTAGCACTATTATTGATGGTGTTGAAAATGGCAACAAGAAATGCTAAAAATAGAAATGCTAAAATAACATTGCTATAAATAGTAGTTTAGGTACTAGTGTTGGACATAGTAACAAGGAATGAAAAAAGGAAGTGCTAAAAATAACATTTCTATAAATAACATTTCGGGATGGATTCCAATTTTAGTTAGTCCCTGAACTAAAATTGAGAAGTAAAATTCGAATTTGATCTTAGCAGTTGTTTGTAAAATAATTAACTAATTCATCTTGAGTTAATTAGTTGTAGAAAATCAAACATGAAGTCTATGTGAGGACATGCAATAGTTTCTCCATTGATTGAGGAATTTATCCATCAGTTAAAGAGATAAGGATGAGTTGTAATTGAGTTGTAATTAGGTGACTCAGTTAACTGAGTCAAGTCCAGTTAGATTAATTCAAACAATTTGTTGAATTAATTGTGAGTTCAGTTAGTTAATGCATGCATGCATGTAACTGCTGCACTTTAGATAACTGAATATTCTCTCGTAAATAACTCATGCATGTTAGTTCAAAAAGAGATCCAGTTGAGATCAGAGGAAGGGACGATGTACTATTAGTTGGAGGATTTTCCCTATATAGGAAAATCATCCATGCAGAAGGAATTATCTTCTTCAGGATTGTGCAGTTAGATCAAAGGTTAGTGAGTGTGTGAAGAGGCCAATTTACACAGGTGGCAGCACTGGACCCAAGGAAAATTGCGCAAGGAAATAGGAGGCTTGGAGGGTAGAGGATAAGGTTTGGAGAAGCCATTGACTGTCTATCAGCAACATTGTTTGATTGCAGAGAGAGCAGGATAGCTTGAGAGATGATTATTTTTGTAACTCAAACATATTTCCACTTGTATGATAATACAGAGATTGGGGTTTTAGACTGAGACTTTCCTTGGGTTATTTCTTCTGTGTTATGTGTGATTGATTTCTCATTCTTAATTATATGTGTTCTCATTGATCTTGCTCATATTCGATGAAGCTTCTGCGAAGTTTGTTGTAGAAGTAGATCGTGTATTTTGCTTTAGTCTATTGCATAATCTATTGATCCACACTGGGAATTTCTACATGGTATCAAAGCAAAGGTGATCAAAGCAAAGAACAATATACAAGAAGGGAGAAGTTCGAAGTTTGAGGTTCCTGAATATAGAAATTGAGTTCTTATCACATCTCAATTTCACCAATGGCGTTCAACGGTTTAAGACTCAAATATGCTCTTGATGGCAGTTCAAATTATATAGCCTGGAAGGATCACATGGAAGCAATATTAGAGGATAACGGTCTAAAGGTCTTCATTGATCAAGAAGTCCCCAAATCGACTGATGCTACAAAATTGGCGGATTGGAAGAAATGTGTGGCTAGAGCAAGGAGAATCCTTCTAGAGGGAGTTCAAGACCACATAGTCTCGAGTATCCATGAGAAGGAGACACCATTTTCGATGTGGAAAACATTGAAAGATATATATTAGAATAACAACGATAAGAGGAAGCTGGCACTGAAAGATAAGCTTTGGAAAATCAAGTGTGAAAAGGGTGACACGATCTCTACATATCTAAACAAGCACACCACCTACATGGATGCACTTGGAAGTGTAGGGATCACGACAGTCGATGATGACATGGTGAGTCTTACACTCCTCAGTCTTCCTAAGAGTTGGCATAGCTACCAAGACTCAGTTAATGGAAGAGAGAGACTGCCAGATTGGGAATGACTTTGGTTGGATTTGATGCAGGAGGAGATAAGAAGAAGTAACAGAGATGGTTCTTCATCCAAGGAGGATGAAGAAAACTGCACCTTAGTGAGTAAGGAAAAGAAAGGGAAGGAGAAGGATTCTCATTCCAAATCGAGTTTTTCCCATGGTGGGAAGAAGTTTGAGAAATCGAAAGTGTGATGCTTTCGTTGTCATGAGATGGGCCATTTTGCTACAAATTGTCCACTAAAGAAATCCAATATGGGATCCAAGGAAGGATCTGAAGGTGAGGCATTGGCCTCACAGTTCGAATTGGATTTCACTCTCTTTGCATGCATGGTTTCATCCATGGTGGGATGTGGTTTGTTTCTTGACAGTGGAGCTTCTTTCCACATGACTGACGACAAAAGTTTGTTCAGTACCTTGGAGGAGAAATATCTCCAGATACTCATAGCAATAGGTAATGATGAAAAGTATAGTGTCTTAGGTGAAGGCATGGTTGTTTTTCAGAGGGAGCATGGAGTTTGCATTACCTTGACCGATGTCAAGTATGTATTAGGACTGAAGAAAAATTTGGTGTCAATCGCAATGCTGGAAGACAAAGGCTATGATGTAGTCTTCAGTAAGGG
The DNA here is from genome assembly GCA_000404065.3 of Pinus taeda. Lineage (NCBI taxonomy): Eukaryota > Viridiplantae > Streptophyta > Pinopsida > Pinales > Pinaceae > Pinus > Pinus taeda. Next base: position 14,994 of record APFE031010992.1, read on the forward strand.
AAAGGTTTTCCTTCGACACATCACCACGAGACAGGTGAAGTAGATTGGTTAATGAGTCAAGAACCTGTATGCTCTTGAGGTTCAAGATGCATGCAAAGCCTTGAGGAGCAAGGCAACTGATGGATACTTGGTGGTTGAGAGGGAAAGTACAATACCTCTCAACATGCATCTCCGAAAAAAGTCTCAGACAATTGTGGAGGAGCCACAATTGGTGAAGCAACTTTAGGAGGTTGTGGAGTAGCCACAACTAGAGAAGCTAAGAGGAGATCGAGTAGAAACATCTACTCATGCAGACACCTCCAATAGGGGGAAATTTCGAGCCAAGTGGGTAGAGGGATCACATGCATCCATACCTCTAGGTCGGAGGTGGGGTGATGTGGAGTGACAGTCCCAACAAGGCTGGAATAGTGGCAGGATCATTGAGGTACCCAACCTCTTTGATTAGACCTTGCTACGGGATCCCCGATGAGGAGTAGCAGGATTAGCTGAGTGGGTAGAGGCAGATGTGAATGGAGTAGAAGAGAGAGCTACAGTGTAGGAATCCCAAGATAGTGTAGAGCTAACAGGCTACAACAATGCGAGAGGCACATGAATGTTGCACCAGTGCAGGATGGCACAGAGAGGTGTGCAACAGTGCGAGATGCATGGAGTGTTGCAGCAGCTCAGAGGTCAGAGAGGGATCACTTGTCAGCAGCAGATGGAGCTTCAACATCAGAGGATGTTTCTAGCTCAACAGGGAGGTTAGTTGGGAGTTTTTTTGTTCTAGATTTGCTAGAGCAATAACACATCGAAGAAGTGTTGCATGTAGAACATTCCAAAGGTTCAGGATTGGGTTCAAGTTGAATGAATTTCTTGTTGAGAGGGAGTGTTGAAAATGGCAACAAGAAATGCTAAAAATAGCATTTCTAGAAATAGCAGTTCAGGTACCAGTGTTGGACATAGCAACAAGGAATGAAAAATGGAAGTGCTAAAAATAACATTGCTATAAATAGAATTTTGGGATGGATTCCAATTTTAGTCCTTGAACTAAAATTGAGAAGTAAAATTCGAATTTGATCTTAGCAGCTGTTTGTAAAATAATTAATTAATTCATCTTGAGTTAATTAGTTGTAGAAAATCAAACATGAAGTCTATGTGAGGACATGCAACAGTTTCTCCATTGATTGAGGAATTTATTCATCAGTTAAAGAGATAAGGATGAGTTGTAATATTGAGTTGTAATCAGTTGGCTCAGTTAACTGAGTCAAGTCCAGTTAGATTAATTCAAATAGTTTGTTGAATTAATTGTGAGTTCAGTTAGTTAATGCATGCATGCATGTAACTTCTGCACTTCAGATAACTGAACATTCTCTCATAAATAACTCATGCATGTCAGTTTAGACAGAGACCCAGTTGAGATCAGAGGAAGGGACATTGTACTATCAGTTGGAGGATTTTTCCTATATAGGAAACTCGACCATGCAAAAGGAATTATCTCCTTCAGGATTGCGCAGTTAGATCAGAGTTTAGTGAGTGTGTGAAGAGGCCAATTCACACAGGTGGCATCACTGGACCCTAAGGAAAACAACGCAAGGAAATAGGAGGCTTGGAGGGCAGAGGAGAAGGTTTGGAGAAGCCTTTGACTATCTATGAGTAGCATTGTTTGATTGCAGAGGGAGCAAGATAGCTTGAGTGTTGATTCTTTTTGTAACTCGAACATATTTCCACTTCTATGATAATACATAGATTGGGGTTTTAGGCTGAGGCTTTCCTCGGGTTGTTTCTTCTGTGTTATGTGTGATTGATTTTTCATTCTCAGTTAAGTGAGTCAAGTCCAGTTAGATTAATTCAAATAGTTTGTTGAATTAATTATGAGTTCAGTTAGTTAATGCATGCATGCATGTAACTTCTGCACTTTAGATAACTGAATATTCTCTCATAAATAACTCATGCATGTCAGTTTAGACAGAGACCCAGTTGAGATCAGAGGAAGGGACATTGTACTATCAGTTGGAGGATTTTTCCTATATAGGAAACTCATCCATGCAGAAGGAATTATCTCCTTCAGGATTGCGCAGTTAGATCAGAGGTTAGTGAGTGTATAAAGAGGCCAATTCACACAGGTGGCAGCAATGGACCCCAAGGAAAACTGCGCAAGGAAATAGGAGGCTTGGAGGGCAAAGGAGAAGGTTTGGAGAAGCCTTTGACTATCTATGAGTAGCATTGTTTGATTGTAGAGAGAGCAAGATAGCTTGAGAGTTGATTCTTTTTGTAACTCGAACATATTTCCACTTCTATGATAATACAGAGATTGGGGTTTTAGGCTGAGGCTTTCCTCGAGTTGTTTTTTTCTGTGTTATGTTTGATTTATTTTTCATTCTCAGTTAACTGAGTCAAGTCCATTTAGATTAATTCAAATAGTTTGTTGAATTAACTGTGAGTTCAGTTAGTTAATGCATGCATGCATGTAACTTCTGCACTTCAGATAACTGAATATTCTCTCATAAATAACTCATGCATGTCAGTTTAGATAGGGACCCAGTTGAGATCAGAGGAAGGGACATTGTACTATCAGTTGGAGGATTTTTACTATATAGGAAACTCATCCATGCAGAAGGAATTATCTCCTTCAAGATTGCGCAGTTAGATCAGAGGTTAGTGAGTGTGTGAAGAGGCCAATTCACACAGGTGGCAACACTGGACCCCAAGGAAAACTGCACAAGGAAATAGGAGGCTTGGAGGGAAAAGGAGAAGGTTTGGAGAAGCCTTTGACTATCTATGAGTAGCATTGTTTGATTGCAGAGAGAGCAAGATAGCTTGAAAGTTGATTCTTTTTGTAACTCGAACATATTTCCACTTCTATGATAATACAGAGATTGGGGTTTTAGGCTGAGGCTTTCCTCGGGTTGTTTCTTCTGTGTTATGTGTGATTTCTTTTTCATTCTCAGTTATATGTGTTCTCATTGATCTTGCTCATATTCGATTAAGCTTCCACAAAGGTTGTTGTAGAAGTAGATCTTGTATTTTTCTTTAGTCTATTGCATAATCTGTTGATTACAGTGGGAATTTCTACAGATGGGTGCAATAGTTCTCTGGTTCCTAAAAGTGGAGCAGAAAATCTAGTGGCCTCTGGAGAGAAGACCATGTTGTGGCATCAAAGGCTTGGACATATTGGAGAGAAGGGCCTTCAAATACTTCATGGTAAAGGTATGGTAGAAGGTATGAGTAATATCTCTCTGGATTTTAATTTTTGTGAAAATTGTGTATATGGGAAGTAGAATTAAGGTGAGTTTCCCCTTTGGTGGTTAGAGGGTGAAACATATATTAGAACTTGTGCACAGTGATGTGTTTGGACCTGTGAAGGTTCCATCACTGGGTAAGTCTGTGTACTATGTATCATTTATAGATGACTTCTCAAGGAATACATGGATATATTTCCTTAAGAAGAAATCTGAAGTCTTTGATAGGTTTAAAGAATTTAAGGCTCTGGTGGAAAATCAGACAGAGAAGAAGATAAAGTGTTGAGGACAGATAATGGTGGAGAATTTTGCAGCAAGGAATTTGAAGAATTCTGTAAGAAGTGTGGTATAGCACGGCAGAAGACTACTCCATATACACCTCAGCAA
>APFE031010992.1:18622-32259 GCA_000404065.3 Pinus taeda
AAGGATGGTTTAAAGGGTTATAAGCTTTGGAACCCAGTAACAAGGAAGGTTGTGTACAACCAAGATGTGGTGTTCAGAGAGGTGAAAGATGTTAGTAAACATGAAGTCCAACTAAAGGAACCTGAGAAGATAGAGTTTGAGCTTAAGGAGGAAGAATTATACTCTACAATAGAGAAGGAATCAGAAGATGAAGAGCCACAAAATCCGGGTGTGAGAAGATCAGTTCGAGAAAGAAGGCTGCCGGAAAGGTATAGTTCATCTAATTTCTATTCAAATTTTTCTTTATCTGTTACTGATGATGATCCTAGAACTGTGAAGGAAGCCGTAGATTTAAAGGATGGAAAACTATGGAAAGAGGCCATGGTTGATGAAATGGCATGTTTGCACAAAAATGAGGCTTAGGATCTGGTGGGGTTGTCGGCTGGAAGGAAACCCATTGGCAGCAAATGGGTGTTCAAAAGGAAGACAAATGTAGAAAGAAAGGTGGAGAAATACAAAGCTTGGTTGGTAGCAAAAGGTTATTCCCAGGTGTGGGGAATTGATTTTGGTGATATTTTTTCTCCTGTTGCCAAGGTAGCTTCTATTAGATTACTTTTATTTGTTGTTGATGCTTTTTATTTTGAGGTAGAATATATGGATGTGAAGACAACATTTCTTCATGGGGATCTAGAAGAGGAGATCTACATGAGGCAACCTGAATGTTTTGCGGTGAAGGGTAAGAAAGAAATGGTATGCAAGTTAAAGAAGTCTCTGTATGGGTTAAAACAATCACCAAGGATGTGGTATCATAAATTTGATACATTTATACGAGGACTTGGCTTCACCATAAGCAAAGTAGATCACTGTGTGTATTTTAAATTAATTGGTGACCATGTTATTTATATGGTCTTGTATGTAGATGATATATTGCTCGTTGGAAATGACAAAGAAATTATCCAGGATTTGAAAGACCCAATTGTCCTCCAAATTCGACATGAAAGATCTCGGTGCTGCAAACTATATTTTGGGCATGGAAATTAAAAGAGAACGGGCAAAGAGGAAGCTCTGATTAAACCAGAAGAAATATGTCGAGACAATACTGCAGAGGTTTAATATGCAGGATAGTAAACCGGTGAAGGTTCCTATTCCTGTAGGTGTGAGGTTATCTGTTGAACAGTGTCCCAAGACACAAGAAGAGGAAGAGGACATGTCCTGTGTTCCATATGCAAGTGCAGTCGGTAGCTTGATGTATAAAATGGTCTGTACTAGACCAGACATTGCACATGCAGTGGGAGTATTGAGCAGGTTTATGTCAAAACCAGGGAAGGAGCACTGGACAACAGTGAAGCGGGTTTCAGGTATTTGCGTGGCACTAGTGATTATGGTTTGTGCTACCAAGGAAGACCAGGATTGGACAGAGTGTTGGATATCCATGGCTTTGTTGATGCAGACTGGGCCGGAGATCTGGATCAGAGAAGATCTACAAGTGGGTATGTGTTTAACCTATTTGGAGGTGCAGTCAGTTGGATGAGTAAGAAACAATCTGTAGTGGCACTATCAACTACAGAGGCAAAATACATGGCAGCCACTCATGCAAGCAAGGAAGCAGTGTGGTTGCAGAGATTGTGTTCAAGTATGGGGTTAGTATAGGGAGCTATAAGGATAGACTGTGACAGCCAAAGTGCAATTTTCTTGGCAAAGAACCCTGCATATCATTCAAAGACAAAGCACATTGATGTTCAGTATCACTTTGTGAGGGATATGATAGAGGACAAAAAGGTGTTTTTGGTAAAGGTGGACACTTTGAAGAATACTGAAGATGCATTGACAAAATCTGTGAGCTCTGGGAAGTTCTCTTGGTGTAGAGAAACAATGGGCATTTTAGGGCTAGATAAATGACTAAGCTCTCTTGTGGCCCCATGTGGAAAGAAAACAACAAGTGGGAGAATGTTGGGTTGTGTTATATTCTTTCCACAATTAGCCCATGTAGTTAACCGGGGGGTTAGAGGGGGGGTAGAGCAGCCCCCTTCATTGTGCCGATTACGTAGCGGGGGTCACATGGGGTTTGAGGGGTGCAGGTAGCCCCCTTTTATGGGGTCTGGGGCAGTGCCCTGGAAAATTTTGTTTTTGGAACCTATGTTAGGTTGGGCGGACCTACCTATGGTTTTGTGCATGCTTTTCGCACATGGTTTTGGACGCGATGGTTTTTGGTCCATGGTTTTGGATGCGATGGTTTTTGGTCCATGGTTTTGGATGCGATGGTTTTTGGTCCATGGTATTGGATGCTTCGACATGTATGAATATATATTGTAACATTGAAAGGAGCATAATGAAAAATCAAGCTGGTAGTCTCGGTTTTGGGATCCAAGGGAAAATATTTGTGTATATGTGTTTATGTGTTATGCTCTCGCATTGTTTATTTTTTGTGTTTTAGAATTCGTATGCAGGTAATTTCTGTATGGGGTTAAAACCTACATCTAGTTGAGAGAAGACCCTAGCCAGAAATCTTGCTTTATACTTATCTATACTTCCATCTGCCACATGATTGATCTTGTAGATCCACTTGGAAGTAACCACAGATTTGTCTTTGGGCCTAGGTATGATCTCCCAGACTCCATTCTCTATTATAGATCGATACTCTTCATTCATGGCATCTTTCCATTCCTAATTATTTACAACCTCTTCAAAAGTGGATGGTTTTGCTTCTATTAGTTTCGTCATGTATGCAGCATACTGATAATATCTTTTGGGTTTATTGCTTTCTCTAAATGATCCTTTTGCTGCCCCATGACCTTCTGCATCAAGTAGTGTAGATTTCAACCCATTTGGTCTTTTCCTTCTTTTAGGGATGACCACTGGTTGAACAGGCTCACTAGGACCTTCTTCTTCATGGTGTGATTCTTCTCCCTTGTCAACTTCTTCCTCAAATGCCATAATTTCTTCATCATCAAAGTCTATGGAAAGTTACTTTGATTTATTGAATGTTATGCTTTCAACAAATATGACATCAAGATTGACTTCTATGTGATTTCCTTCTTTTATGTAGATCCTATAGGATTTCGATGAGTTTCTATACCCAACAAATGTTCCCTTCATGCCTAAAGGAACTATCTTCTTTCTTTTGTCCTTTGGTATATGGATATATACATGACACCCAAATATCTGGAGATGATCTACAAATGGATTCTTTCTAGTGAACACTTCCTCTGGAGTTTTTTTGTTTAGGCACATGTGGGGACTTTGATTTTGAATAAAAAAAACTATCTTTGTGGCATATCGCCACAAAAACTTAGGTAGATCATGATCGTTTAACATTGATTTTACACTTTCTTCAATGGATCTCTTCTTTCATTCCACAACTCCATTTTTCTCAAGATTATATGGGATTATCATCTCCCTATTAATCCCAGAATCCTTAATGAGTGCTATAATCTCTTTGGATGTATATTCTCCTTCATTATCAGATCTTAGTATCTTGATTCTTCTTTCTATAAGGTTCTCCACTTCAGCTTTGAATTCTTGAAATTTTGTGAATACTTCATACTTAGTTTCCATTAAGTAAACTCGGGTCTTTCTTGAATGATCATCTATAAATGTGACATAATATAGATGACCTCCAAGTGATTTAGGCTTCATAGGGCCACATTTATCAGAGTGAATGAGATCCAAGATTTTTTTACCATGAAGCACTGATTCCAAATAGTCTCTTAGTGTTCTTACCCAATGCACATCCCTTAAATACTCCTTCATGATATTCCTTCAGTTCAATTATTTCATCTACTATGGAGCTTAGAGTTGGAAGGATATTGAAATGTAGATGACCAAACCTTCTATGCCAGAGTTGACGTAGGCTAATTTCAATGTGAACTAGGGCTTAGGCCACAAGAGAGATTAGTCTGTAGAGTCTTCCTTCTTGAATGCCAATGACTTTAGCTTGTTCTATCTCGCGTCTTTACTTCATACAACAACCCTTCCATTATTGAAAGCTACTATATCACCCTTATCTTCTAAGCTTGAAATGGAAAGTAAGTTCTTATGCAAACCTGGAACAAATATATTGTTGTTGAGATGGATGTTGCTTCCATTCTCTAGCTTTATGGATGTTGATCCAATACCCTTTACGGGATAACTCTTGTTATCTCCAAGTTCCACTGACTAGGTGGATTTTCATTTCGATAAGGTCTTCAATTTTTTGGAATGACCAGTCATGTGTCTTGATGCACCACTATCAATTAACCAAATGTCTTCATCTTGGAATGTGCCAGAGAAAGCCGAGAAGAGACCTTCATCCTTTTCCTTGATTGATACCTTCTTTGAAGAAAATAAGAGACTCCATGCTTTCTTGATACCTTCCTTGAGATGGCTTGCTATATTGGAACGCTTCTTGATGAACTTCTTTGTAGAGGAGATCTTCATGATGCCCTTTTCCAACCTTAGCTCTGATACCATGTTGAGAATTCAATAGGGCATTGAATACGTTAATTCTCTTTAACTCTTTAACTGTTTGTGTTATCTTTTACCTTATTAGCTTTGTTCCTTATTATTATAGTGTGAAATACATCAAACATCTACCAAAATAATAAGAACAATGACACAATATATAGGCTGCAAGTTAGGGCCAAAACCCCTCCTCTTGAGGGGAGAACCCTTAAATATCTTATCTTCTTATAGATTCTTCAATTGACGAATACCAAGACATTGTGACTCAGAAAAATACCCTCCAAGATCAAGATCAACTCAGCCTCCTAAAACAAGAACTTCGACCTCCTACTGCAGATCCGAAATTTTGACTACCTGACAACTATTGTTCCCCCACTAGAAGACTTTGATCTTCTTCTTAGATCCTCTTCTTCCCTTCACTTTCCTTGCCTTGAGACTTAGGACTAGAGATATACCCTAAGTGACCTTCAGTTGACTTCTTTCCTCTTCTCCTTCCAAGATCAAACCAGAGATGACCCTTGCACAGAAACACTAGATTCATCTTGTACGACAGAAAGAACTAGCACAAACACTTTGAATTCCTTCGACTTCTTCTTCATCCTCTCCTTTGACCTCTTCTTCATCCTCTTCTTTTCATAGAATGAGAGATGAGTGAATGATCCTTTGGAGGATGAGTTACTCTCTTTATATAGGCTTCTTTAAGGGGTAGACGTGGCTATTCACTTAGGTCAACTTGATAGCTCCTAGGCTGACTTGATCTTGGAGGGAATTTCGATACTTTAAAGACAAAAATAATTTTTCTTTACAGGATACAATATGCCCATTGGGGTCTTCAACATATGATAATGACTCTTAGACCTAGGATAAACCCTAGAAGCACTCAATGGGTGTTTGACCTATAAAATAAAAGAACTTGAGCATGAAACCCATGCTTCAATAATAATTTCTTTTCATTTTATAATTTACAAGAATACATTTCATACTTGTGAAGATCGAACCTAGTTACACATTTTTCAATAAGACCTCTCAACATTCAGGCTCAGAATAAGCCTTAGAAAATTGTGGAGCAACAAAAAATGGAAAGGAAGAGAGAAGGAAGTGGGGAGAAATCTACTGAATCAGAGACCTCTAGTAGGGGGAGATTTCAAGCCAAGTGGGTTGAGGGAGCACATGCAACTATACCTCTAGGAGTGAGGTGGAATGATGTAGATCCTCATGGATCATTACCTTGCTACAGGGGCCTTCAATAGAAGGAGGATTAATGTTAGTCAAATACCGAGGACTGCAGAGGAGTGTTGACAACAGAGCAAGAGGCTCAGTAGCAAAGTCATCAATAAAACAATTTTCCCAGTGGACAGTTGTCGACATAGTTGATTCATTTTTTTTTTTTGGATGCTTCTCAGTTGCAGATGATGCAGTAGAAACAACAACAGTGGGAGGTGTTGAATGCAACACATTCCTCAGATGCATGATAACAGTGGTTGATAACCCCTTTCTTGCTTAGAGGGAGCGTTGAAAATGCAACAAGAAATTCCTAATCTAGTTTTCCCTTGATTAAATTAGGAGAAATTTGAAATTCCACATCAATAAACAACTTGAATGAGTTAACTGAGGTGATATAGTTGTTATTGCTTAGTTAGCTTAGTTAATTCGAGCTGGGGGCATGAACTTGAGTTGTGTATAGTGATTCCTAAATTGTAGGAGCCTAGGTTGAGTTAATTTTAGTTGTAACAATTCAGTTAAGTTAAATTGAGTTATGTTCAGTTAAACTGGTTCCAATTGTTGGAGGAACTAGTGGAAGGTCTAGCAATGGGATGTAACTTTGGTGTTTAACTAGTTAACTGATCAATCAACCTAAATTAACTCATGCATGCATATAATTCGAGTTATCCAGTTGAGATTGGAGTTCAAGGGAAGTGTACTATCAGTTGTAAGAAATTCCAAGTTGTACAGGTGGTGCATGCAATCAAAGGTTGGCCCAAAGGAATTTCACAATCCAGATTAAGGAATTTCCTAAATAATAGGGGCTAATTCCTTGAGGAACAACAAAATAAAATAGGAGCTTGGAGGGCTTGAAAAATTGGCTAAGTGTTGGCCAAAGTTAGCCAATCAGGAAGAGGATAGAAGATACAGGTGTAGGTTTTGCTCAAGCTTGAGAAAGCATATTGTATTCATCCAAATTCTTTGATTAGTGTAATACATATAGGAAGGGGTTTTGAGCAGTTGCATTCCCCTACATAAATCTATGTGTATGTGTGTTGAATCATGATGCATGTTTTTGATATGTGTCCTCCATCGTGCATTTTCTTCCACAGATGAGTAGAGTAGAGTTGAGTCTTATGTTTTAGTAAATTACATGAGCAATTTTGAATCTACATTAAAATTCTACATTGGTTTCGAAAGAGAGGGTTCATTGGAGAAATCAAGTAAAGACTTGCAAGATTATTTGTCCTCAAGATGACATATCCGATCTTGTAAGTCCTAAAAGGTAAGCATTAAGGAAGAAGGATCAAGATGTGTGACATCAAGATTAGGGGAGAAACCAATCCTACGAATTTGCTCTTTGAAATCAAGACAAGTGACAAAAAGGTGACAAAGAAATTGAATATTTCTTTCCTCTAGCTGCCACCTGTATAGAGGAGGTATGAGATTATAATAATGAAGATATGAAGCTAGGTTAGTCAGTCGAATGGATTCTGGAATAAGGTTGTAAAGCTTGAAAAATCGGAGATTGAAATTAAGAATTCTCTTGCCCTTTTTCACGCACAACAAGTTAAAGTTTCTAAGATGTTCATAAGGATTCTCCAACGTACCAAAGGTACAAGTAAACTACTAAGAAAGTTCATCCCAGGTAGAAAAAAATTCATTAGGGAGGTCAACAGAGAGGGAGGAAACACGTCCTTGAAGTGAATTTGAAAAAAAAAAATATAACTATTGTTTTCATTGACCCCGAGGATCATGCACTCATTGGAAAACATGTAAAAATTCTCCTTCACTATAACCTCCCCATCACCATGAAATAGAGGGAGATGTTGTTTGAATTTGGGAGGAAGAGGGTTGATTGGATGCACAAGTTTTAAAGGGGAAGATGTGAACCAAGGATATGGATTATTGTCTTCCTCCCACATAAAGATACCCTGTTAGTAAATGATTTTTTCAGGGTTGGAAGAGGAAGTGGTTGGCATGCCACGACAAGGTAGAAAGCAGTTAATAACTAGCATACTTGAATAAAAACATTGCAATGAGAAACAGAAGGGAGCAAAACTAGGCACTCTACAATATGGTCACTAGAAAATGTTGATTAGTGATTATTTTGATGATTAGTGATTAGGTGTTGCTCCAACACCACATCAACACTTCGAATCCTTAGGTTGGCTAGGCCAAGGACATGGGGCTTGACCCAATTTATAGCCAGTTAGAATATGATGCATTAGACCTAAAAGAAAAAGATAAAATATCAACCTACTTAAGCCTTTAGAGATTGGATGACCTTAATAATGCGAGAAATAAAATTAAAAATTCCGCCCTCTAATATATATATATATATATAAATTATTTTATCAATTTAATTTGAATTATGGAAATTTTATAATTAGTTTATTTTGAATATCTAACCTTAATAGTTTTTTTTTAGCTCTAATGCATATTATAATCCCAATTTTTTATAAATAAATAAAATTTCCCAAAAAATATTTAATATTAAAATAAAATTTAATAAGTCAAAAGGGAAAGAGATGAGTTAAATAATGAAAAAGAGTCATAAATAATATAATATTAAAAATAAATCTGAATATAATTATGTATAAAGATTAGAGAGAAATTAAAAATGAAAAAAAAAACGAGTGACTCTAGGAAATTTACCAAGCCAATCCATACATAAATGAAATAGTTTAGTATTTAGTGGAACAATTCCAAGGAGAAAGAAAGATTGATTCAAAAATTTAAGAAAAAAGTGTATCTATATATATATAAGTTTTTAAATAGGTACTTGTAAATAAACCATTAGAATTAATAAATAATTAAAATTTAAAATTAGTATTTAGTGGAACAATTCCAAGGAGAAAGAAAGATTGATTCAAAAATTTAAGAAAAAAGTGTATCTATATATATATAAGTTTTTAAATAGGTACTTGTAAATAAACCATTAGAATTAATAAATAATTAAAATTTAAATTAAGGATGAAATGTAAAATTATTTAAATTATAATAAATTAATTGTTTTAAATAACGAGGAAATAAATTAAAAATAAAATAAAGAATAAAGAAATATAAAATTATTTAAATTATATATTCAATTAGGTTTTTTAAATTAATTCGGAAAAAAATAAAATTGAGAATTACTAAATAAAGTTTAAGATTTATTTATTTATTTATTTAGATAATGAATACATTTCCAAATTTAATTTATTCATTTTGATTTTATTAAATTTTAATTAAAATTATTAATATAATTTTTAATATATTTTTTTCATTTTCTCCATCCATTTTTAAAATTATACACAACTTTATTCTGGGAATATTAATATTAAATCTTATCTTAATATTATTAATATTATATCTTATTCTAATATTATTAATTTTTATTTATAACTTTTCTTATTATTATCTTAATATTTTTTATTTTATTATTTAAAATTGCATCTCAAACCATCTACTTATCATTCAATCTTTACCTAGTCTTATTTCCATATCTAGCAATTCATTAATTATTGTTAGAGCATTTATTTATCTTTCAATTTTTACCAATAATTACCAATATTTTATTGTATTGATATTAGTCTATAATTGCTGATGGAACATAAAATAGAAAATAATTGAGTGTACTCTTAAGACATTTCGTGATGTGAAAGTCCCGTATTTGAAATTCTTTCAGCAAAAATTCAACCAGATTGGGTTACTCTTAACACACTTAGTGATGTACAAGTTCCCTGTTTGAAACGAAAATTCAGCCAATATGGTCCAGGCAGACTACAATCTTCACATGATTTTAGCAACTTAAAAACCCTTGGATAGCGATTTCTCAAACAAAAAATTAAAAATACAATCATCGTAAAACTTACACAACTTAACAAACAAAAAAATATTAACTCATAATTATCTTTCCCAAATAAAGCTAACAAATCCATTTTAAATATATTTAAGAACTCTCCTATTACTATTATCACATATTTAATTATCCATCAGGTTTCAAAACTTTATGCCCAAATTCCCTTCCTATTGCCACGATGCAAATCATGCCCAATATCGGACATCACCCACGAACTGTGAGTATGCCAGTGGGATCAGTTTGAAACATTATTCATTGAGTTAATGGAATTGGACAGGAGAGCGGACGCGAGGAGAATCTGAGCTGACCACTTACATGCTGCTGGTGTGGATCACCGTACCAAAATCTCAAACAAACCCTTAATTTCTGACAATATTTAAGGCTGTAATTTAAAGAGAGTAGGGGGAATGGTTCAAAAAGTTATAGAAATTCCAGTTATATTTAGAGAAAATTTGACAAGGATTTTTGTAAATCCAAGTTATAATTGTTAAACTTCAAAATATTAAGTGTTTTAGACTTTTTTGATAGTGCTGAATCTATTTCCACCAACAAAAATACTATTCAAACACTACATTTACAAAATTTTGGATTTTAACCACTTTTAACCATCTAGACAATTCCCTCAATGAACAACTCTATATTTAAGCGAAAACAATTTCATTAAGAAATGAAGCATTTTTTTCAGTTGGAAATAATTAATTCCTACTTGTCTATGGTTGTAATTTCCTAAGTGAGGAGTTTGTTCCTACATTATAGGGATTTAGTTTCTCCTAGATTAGTGTGTGGTTGAGAGAATCTCTCAACCACACTAGTGTACGTCTAAGATAGCATTCCTATCTTGAGACTATTAATTGTATAAATATCTTGTAATTTCCTCATTATTAATTAATAGAATATATTGATTGAGCTAATTTTATCTTGGTATCAGAGCTCCGGAGGGCCTGGCCCCTCTTGGGCTTGGCCCCTCCTGGGCTGAGGGAAAATAAAGAGTTTTGTGATTGTTTTTTTTTTTTTTTCCTTTCTTTGTTTTCCATCCTTTGTTATTGCTGCGAGATCTGAGCGCTGCGCGGTGCCGATGGTTTTGTGGAGCGGTTGTCATGCTGTGCGTTATGTTCCTTGGACATATCCGGCGGTGCAAGATAATTTACACAAGGCCAAGATTTCGATTCAAGAATGGATTGAAGGGATCGTAGCTGGATTGATGGGGAACCTGGAAATTCTGGATCTTCATTTTGCAGCCGTAAATGGCCATTCTCGATGTGTGAGACTTCTTTTTGCTGATGTTGTACCCAGTGTACCTCATTTCTGGAACAGCTTAACGGCAGACCAAGGGCAAGAAGAATCAATAGCAAATCTCTTTTCCGGTGCACGCTGCGTGGGAGAAAAAGAGGTGGACAACGAAGCCTGCTTCATGCTGAAGCTGTCAGCAGACGCATTCACGCTGAGCGCAAGAAGCAGCGGAGCCTCTGGGTCACAGCTGCATCGATGTGAGCAGGAAGATGGCAGCCCAGCATTTCAGCCGTGCAGAGCTGATTGCCCTCGTGGGTCTCCTGGACGCCCTTTTGCTCTGCGCTGTTGTTTGGGCTTTTGGGTCTAATAGCAACATTGGATCTATGGAATCTCTGTTCCAAACCCACGATCAAAGCCTGCTGAGAATTCTGGTCATAAGTGCGATGGCAGGGTAGCACGGCAATTGTTCAGCAGAATGCCCAGAAGGAATGTTGTTTCTTGGAATGCTCTAATATCTATATATGCACAGAATGGACAAGGTAACAAACTGCCTACCCTTTTTCGTTAAATGCAACTGGCAAATATGATGCCCAAGTTCCAACTCAGTCACTGTGGCTAGCACCCTACCAGCTTGTGCCTCATTGGCAGCTCTACAACTCGGTATATCAATCCATGGTTATGTTATCACAAATGGATTTGAATTAGATGTTTTTGTGGGCACTGCCCCTATTGACGTCTATTGATTTTGATTTTCTGCCCCCTGCTAATCGTTTATTTCCATGGCAGAAGTTTCTTCCTCCTGCTCTGAGCGCCATCGTTCTGTCCAAGGCTTACACATTGGCTCCGTGAACGCGTGTGGGCCTCTGCACAACATAAACTCCGACTTTTCTTCTGTGTCTTTTCTCTCCGCTTTCTGTGATACGGACGAACCTTCACGCGCTGTAACCAGAGATCAATGTGACTATAGACGGGAAGATTGCAGCTTGCAGCGAGCAGCGGGCATTCGGCGTGGGTGAGTGGCCCGCATAACGGTTCATGTCGTCATCGCTGCAAGCGGCGGGTTAATGTTTGGCTACGATATAGGAATTTCAGACGGAGTGACTGGAATGGATGACTTTCTCGTGAAATTCTTCCCCGTGGTCGCGACATTTTTTGCGACCTATGTTACCAGACTATATGGCCGGAGACCTACCATGCTTGTTGCCGGCGCATTCTTTCTTTGTGGAGTCATCTTGAATGCTGCCGCGGAGCATATTATCATGCTCATCATCGAAAGAATATTACTCGGATTTGGAGTTGGACTTGGAAATTAGGCGGTTCCTCTTTTCCTGTCAGAGATAGCACTGACTAGAATTAGAGGGGCTCTAAACATCCTCTTCCAGCTGAATGTTACAATAGGCATTCTGTGTGCGAATTTAGTGAACTATGGGACTAGTAAGATCATTCCATGGGGATGGAGGCTTTCGTTGGGCTTGGCAGGTATCCCAGCGGTAATGCTATCTGTGGCGTCGCGGGATGTTGGAGGTTCTTGACAATCCCATTCGTCTTGTGCTCGAGGTCGCCCAGCATTTGGGAGAGAACACTGTCAGGACCATTGCCATGGATGAAACCGAGGGGCTTGTCCGTGGTCAGAAGGTTTTGAACACGGGAAGTTCTCTCTGTTCCCTGATCCGCACTTTAAAGGAAAGAATCACCGCCGCAGAGTTATCAGCGTCCCGTTGCTCGCAGAGTACGCGTATGGATGGCGGTGGGAAGGATTCTTTACACCGTAACTGATGTTGAAGAACTCGGCGATTGGATGAAAGGTTGCTTGGATGCACATCCTCTATTTCAGAAAGTTTCAGAAGAAGACGTGAAGAATGATCCTGTCGTGAATCTCTTGACGACCGCGACGGAGGAAGGGGCAGAAGGTTGCTAGAAACGAAGGCCAGACGTTTATGGCTATATACAGGCGCATCAGACTAACGATTCGATGAGGGTTTTCTACCACTATGCATTCGTAGCGGCCGTGTTAAAGCGCTACTGTATTTTATTTAATGCGCATCTCTCGCATGCGATGGCAGTTACCAGTGTTGCACATCTTTGTTTTTTGCTTCTGAGATCCGCAGTGTTGGCAGGCTCGACATGGTTGGAAATTCTGTTAGCTGGCATCTAATGACGGTTGTGAGGATCGATCCCGGGCGTATCCTCCAGCAGAGCATCTTCTATAACCAGAAAAGGAACTGGATGAGTTTTTTTTAATCATGGATGAGCATCTGCTATTCAAGGTTGGAATTGATTGATGTTGTTCAAAGTCATCACCTGGCGTGGGGCTTAGAATTCTTAGTTTGGGAAATGATATATCTTTGGGCAAAGATAGAGAAATTTGATATTTTGTCAACTTTAAAGGTTATTTTTTATGTCTTGGAAGCATGTTTAAATATTATTGGCCTTATTGAGCCTAGCTAACTCAATGTAGGCAAAGTTATTTTGTTAGAATTTGCAACTCTAACAAATGACACAGTAAGCATGGAGTTCCAAGAAGTTATTTGAACAGATAAGGATGCCCACGATGTAGAAGAAGCGGAGGTAATGAAGCAGCAACAATGTTGATGGTGGACAACAAAGTAAATTTGTTTGTTTTTAGTGTGGTTTGTAGAATAGACTCCCTAGTATGTTGTAATAGTTATTGTATGTACCAGAAAACTCCAATGTTAAAATGTAAGCCTTGCTAAGGCATTTGAAAGTTCGTGGTGATCTCAAAACCACTTTGTAATGGTTTGTGGTCAGCCTGAAACCATCTATAGAGCCTTAGTGGCTACAGGAGTTGCCCGGTGGTGGCAAAGTGAGATCCTTGATCGCTCTGTGGTAGCAGATCGGATCTGCCCGGTGGTGGCGAAGTGAGATCCTTGATCGCTCGGTGGTAGCAGATCGGATCTGCCCGGTGGTGGCGAAGTGAGAT
>APFE031010992.1:32879-66375 GCA_000404065.3 Pinus taeda
GCAATTCCCCTGATGGTGGTGGATTTGACTATCATGACAAGTAGTCATTAAGGGGGGGAGTTGGAAATAATTAATTCCTACTTGTCTATGGTTGTAATTTCCTAAGTGAGGAATTTGTTCCTACATTATAGGGATTTAGTTTCTCCTAGATTAGTGTGTGGTTGAGAGAATCTCTCAACCACACTAGTGTACGTCTAAGATAGCATTCCTATCTTGAGACTATTAATTGTATAAATATCTTGTAATTTCCTCATTATTAATTAATAGAATATATTGGTTGAGCTAATTTTATCTTTTTTTTGGTGATCGATTAATATTTTCTCCAAGGCCAAGGATGTGCCTTTTCAAGTCTAGTCTTTAATGATTAAAAGTTCATTAAAATATTGCGAAAATGAGTCGAAATAAATTCTTGGTCTCAATTTTATTGTGTGATGTTTAATGATTAAAAGTTCATTAAAATATTGCGAAAATGAGTCGAAATAAATTCTTGGTCTCAATTTTATTGTGTGATGTTAATTCTAGATTCCATGCAAAGGTTTCAAATTTCTCCATAATTTTTTGAAATTTAAATTTTTATATATTTTTAATTTATTGTTATTAATTATTATTCAATAAAATAATTATAATCATATTAACAAAATTTAGTTTCAAAACTAGGTTTTTTTTCCATTTTTAGTGAAATCTTCATGTCACTTTTTTATCTTATTCAAGAAACATCTTTATTTCTTACCACACTTTTTCATAACTCTATTCCAAAGTTTAATACACTTATATATTTTCCAAAATATTGTTAGCACTAGTACATATTTGCAAAACATTTATCTAAATGATAAAAGAAAGGTTCCTTAGCTTCACCATTAGATAATGGTCAACATCAAGGTATGCATGTGTACAAAGAGGAAAACTTGGTGGCTGATGTTCTATATAAGAGAGGGATTATTCTCTGTCCTGGTTTGATGTTTTTTGAGCTCTAGGCTGATGACATTGTAGAGGAAGCTGGCTCCTTCGCTTTCTGATTTTTTGTTTTGTTTTTTGGGATGGCTCTTTCGCTTTCTGATTCTCTGTTTTGTTTCTTTTGGGATGGTTCTTTCGCTTTCTGATTCTCTGTTTTGTTTTTTTGGAATGCCTTTGTTTTTTAGCCTGAGCTATCTTTTCTCCTCTATCTTGACCTTGACCTTGACCTTTTTTCCTGGTACTGCCAATGTTAATACTTAGTGATCTCCTCTCTGCTTCTTTGGTCTGATGTAATGATTTGCCTACTTCTCTTTAATTTCTACTGTTTATAAACCCATATGTAATTTCTCTCATTTGATTAATGAAAAATGAAAATTCTCTTATTTAATTAATGAAAAATGAAAACATTTTTCCCGAGAAAAACTAGCCTACTCTTGACATTCCTTCTTCCTTAGTTTCTCCAACATCTTCCTCGATCTCTCTCTAGTAGAACAAGGACGGGAGGATGGTGAGGTTCTACCTCTATTCGCTGCTCCGGACCTTCCTTAGTCCTCCTTTGCTCCAGCTTTGACTACGTCGTCCAGCTTTTCCAGCATTAGTTCCAATGTATCCATTTTCACTTGCAGCCTATCAATTTTGGCTTGAAGGAAACCAATTTTCTGATTGACTAGTTGCATTTGGGCATGGATTCCTGAGGCCAACATTTCCCCTTGTTTGTCCAGAAGAGTTAGGATATGCTCCATGGTGCCAGTCATATAGTCCAACTGACTTGCGATGCCATTGTTTGCTTGCATTGCCAAGGTATGCGATGACTATGCCATCTTTGAGGCAGTTTTATGACCGGGGAATTCTCCAGGAATGAGACTGATCCAAAACCGCACCACTGCGCCAGGGAGAGAGAGATTGGAAGCTTTTTGCAGTGAAGAATCTACAAATGCCACTTTCTTCATCTCGAGTTTCCATTCACGATCTTTTATAAGCTGGTAAACCTCATTAATGCTCCTTTCCACTATTCCCCAGCCTAAATATTTGCCCCCATTATTCCCCAGCCTAAATATTTGCCCCCGTTGTTCCAGATCTCCTCCATTACTCTGCAATAGGTGGAACATGCAAGTATTAACTTATATTGGGGATTTTTAGTCCACCTCTTCAGCATGCATTTACTTTGGTATGTTTCTTAGCCACAATCTGTCGTCATCCTCAGATTTATAAATCTCCTATAGCCCAGCGCCCAGTGTTGATTAAATATCCTTACATTCTTTCATTATTGGCCTCCAATCTTTAACTGATTGGAATGACGAGATTACGATCCAAATATTTTCTCCAGTGAGAATGCATGGTAGCTCCCCACGGTCCTTCATTTTTCCATATATTCAGGTGATAAGCTTGTCAGAAAATATTAAATATTTTTTTCCAATGTTCATGGCAATGGATTAAAAGAGCTCATTTCAATATTCTGGGCTAACGTCTCTTGTTCCCAGGGTACACCTGTGTTTGCTAAGGCATCTGTTTTGACATTCAAGTGCCTCTTAATATAAAAGAATTTAATAGACTCAAAATTTTTGATCTGCTTGTTGATGCTCTATGCAAGATTGGGGTTTAATCACTTTCTGAGATATCCTCTAACTTAATCACTTGTTGAATGATTATTATTGAATCTCAGAATCTCTAAATATTAACACATGTTTAATTTTTTTGATATGATTATTACCAACTTTTACTATGAGACCAAGAATTCAAATTGGTTATTTATAGCGGTCTCTAACCTTAAAGCAAATTAAATCTTAATAAATTGGTTATTTATAGCGGTCTTTAACCCTCAAGCAAATCGAATCTCAAGTTTTTTATTTGAAAGATAACCCCTCGCGCTCCTGCATCCCCCAGATTGCCTTTCAACTCACCATCGAAAAAGATTGAATATTGTTCTTTTCTTTTCCTCCAGTTTATAAATTCTTCATTCTCCTTTCTGAAACAAAAAGACTTTTGATCTTCTGGTATTTTATTGAAGTTTCCAACATAATGAAAATTTATGCCCAATTTAATCCAATCCTTCTCACTTGGAGTAAACTCTTGCATTTCAGCCGAATCATAACCTTGAGAAGTGATTGATTCAAATAGGAGACTCAATGCTTTGATAGCCGATGTGGAGGCATTTGGGTATGCATTATTAAAAATTGCATTGTTTTAGGCCAGTCAGGTAACCCAACATATATATTTAGGGAGAGGCATCCAACACCTCATAGTTACTGAAGAAGATTTCTTCTACCAGGTACCTTTACTTTTCCAGGTATCAAACATGTCATACCAACTGTCCAAGATGCTTGTGATTGATACAACATTGGCCAATTCTCTTTTCTAGACATCTCTTTTTTAGACATCCAATGAGAATTGGCATTTCTTGAAGACGTGGGGGATTTTTTCTTCCTCTTTTCCACATAAAGCACAGCGAGAAGGTCCTGAAATGTTCCTTTTTTAAGGATTTTCTACTATTAGAATTTGACCTTGCACCATAGCTTAACATAATATGTTAACTTTTGGTAGTCCATCCTTAGGGTCAAATCCTATTCCATATCTTATCTAGAGGGGGATGAGGTAATTGCTTCACCAATATTTTATATCCCTCTTTAACTGTGTAAACATTTTTCTTGTTTTCCATCTAAATGTGACGATCAACCTTGGAGACTTCTGTTGTGGCGAGCCCTTTTAATGAATTGACTGGATCCTTCCAATGCACTTGCAGATTGGGAGGAAAGCCGTGGAAAGTCCATCCAATCCAAATGCCTTGAGAGCTTCATTGTGAGATATTGTCAAGGCAGGTATAACCTATGGCTTCCATCCAATTTGCCAGCTACTGAATCTCTTCTTTCTCTTTTAGTAACTTTGCTGATGGGATGCAATCCTTCCATATTTGTATAAAGAATTCCATTTCCAACTTGCCAACCTAAGTGATCCAAGATGATCGGTGCCACTGCTTTGCACAACTTCCAGATTTTCGACCCATTCTCTGTCTAGGATTCATTTTCTGACTTGAGTAGACTACATTTACGAAAATATTTATGAAGAAATGCTTTCTTCCACCACTCTTTAGAGTCTGAAATGAGACACCACACTACTTTAGTTCCTTAAGGCCAGGTTCATGAATTTGGGGTATTTAATTTCCAAACCTCCATTCTCTCTAGGCAACTTTATTATATGCCACTTGACTAAATGAAATCTATTTTCATTGTTTTTCCCTCCTTGCGACAAAAATTTCTAAATAAGACCTCCCATCTTATTGGTCACCCTTTTTGGGGCTAATAAACTAGATCCAATGTATACATGGGGAGATGATAGAACAACCTTGATTAGGACTACCTTCCCTGCAGCATTGAGCCACTAAGCTCCCCAAGATTGGATCTTGTTTTTAATATTTTACACAATTTCCTCCCAATCTTCTATTGTTGTTACTCCCAGCGAAATTGGGATGCCTAAATACTTTAAGGATCTACATTCCATTGCCATCGGAAATTCTAAACCTCAGAAAGCTAGGACAATGTATCTTTTGAGCAATTCCAACCATAAAGCTAACTTTTCTTTTTGTCTACCAGGCCCTTGAAACCTCTAAATAAATATCCATTTTATTTTATTTATTTAATTAATTTATTTAATTTTTAAATCGGCATACCATGATTCTCAACACCCCTCCCTAAGAAGGAGGGTGTCATCTGCGAATTGGGAGTGGTTTACCCCTATAACATTGATAGCTATACTCAATCCAAATAACTTGCCTTCCTAGTTGACCTTAAACTTTCAGCCAAGATAATGTACAATAGAGGGAAATGGGACATCCTTATCTTGGCCTCCTTGAGGATTCAAAGAAGTTGGTGGGTTGACAATTTACAAGAGAAGCGAGCCATGGCGAGCTTTTGTAGGCCTTGATCCACCTCACAAATTCATCAAATTCATTGCAGAAGCCCAATTTTTCAAGCATTAAATAAAGGAAGGGATGTATTACCCTATCAAACACATTTTCCATGTCAAATTTGATAACTACTCCAGGTGTTTCTTTGTAGGAATGAATTTCCCCTTGTACTAGAATTATGTTGTCCAAAATATGTCTCTTCTGCATGAAGCAACCTTGATTCTCTGAGATAAATTTGGGTGAGATTTTCTTCAATCTATTCACTATAAATTTAGCTAGCATTTTGTAAGTAGCATTACAAAGAGAGATAGGCCCAAATCTTGAGAAGTTATATGGATGCAATTCTTTCGGTATGTGAGCATGGAAGGAGGAATTTGTGCCACACCTGATTTTTCCTTTCCATCGTGATCCATTCAAAATCCTCATTAAATATTTTTTGATCATGGGCTAAAAAGATCGATAAACACTTATTGTGAACCCGTTTGGTCCAAGTGCCTTGTCTAGATCCAAGGACCATATTGTATCCATGACTTCCAGTTCCTCTATTTATTTGATTAATTGTTGGTTGGATGAGTTTGAGATAACATAGGTTACACATTGAAGAAACTCCTTTATTTTTTCCATGTCAACTTCCTTGTCTTCTCTATATAATGCTTGAAAGTGAAGAAAGACCTTTTAATTTATATCTACGTAATCAATCAATTTTGGTCTTCCTTCAAGCACTATCTCCTTTACCCTATTTCACATCTTCCTTTCCTTTGCTTGCTTATAAAAATAAGCCATATTTTGACCTCCAAATTGTAACCATATGCTTTGAGACTGCAACCTCCAAAGTTCTTCTTCTGGTCAGCTAACATAATAGATTTGTTTTCTTCATTCATTTTCTTTATTTGGGTGCTAGTCCTCCACTGTGTCACTTTCGATAATTCATTGATGATTTTCTAGTTTCCTTACAAGCTCAATCCTTTTTACCCCTGGATGTTGGAATCTTTCTTTGGCCCATTTCCTTAGTGCAAGCTTCATCACTCGCAACTTTGTCTCCCACACAAAAGTGGGAGAACCAAACACTTGTGTTTTCCAATCTTGATTGATTATTTCCACTACTCCTTACTCCCTTAGCCAACTAGGGATGAATCTAAAGGGGATTGGGATAAGGTCTTCCATGAGGTCTATCGTCAACAAGATTAGTTTGTGGTTTGACTCCCTTTACTCCAGGATGGAGGAGGAACAATCCTTCCCTTTTAGAATCCAATCACTATGCATAAGAAAATGATCCAATCAGTTAGCGATGTGGTTCTCACCACTTCTATGATTGGTACATGTATACTTACCCCTCTTAGGTGGGATATCCATCAAATCCCCATCTTTAATAAGATCTTCCATTCTTTCTCTGAATGGATCATACGCTAGATTTCCCCCTCTCTTCTCCAAGGATTTGAGAATGGTGTTGAAGTCACCCCCTATAATGTTGTTATTATGCCTTAATCTCTCTCCGAGGGAGATCAAGGATTCCTAGAATTCTGCCTTTTCCCCATATATCACCACAGCATAGACGTTAATTATAGGGATCTTCTCTCCTGAGTCTTTTCTTTCCAAAATTACTTCTATCCAAAACTAGGACTTCACACTGTCTACTAAATTGAACATAGCCTCTGACCAGAACATACCTAGTCCACCATATGCTCCATGAGAACTTTGAGAAATGCCAGTGCTTTCTCTCCAAAAATTTTTGCCATCTTTAAAGTTTCAACTTCTTCTAACTTGGTTTCTTGGAGTAATAGAATCCATGGCGGCTATTGTTTCACTATATCTTTTATTGATAGGGATTTTGAAAGGCTTCCCAATCCCCTTAAATTCCAAGATAGGATTTTCATCATTTTGTAAAGAGATTTTGAGGCTTACCTCCTCATTCCTCTAAATCTTCCTTCTCGTTGGGCGTGATTTGCTTGAGTATATCCATTATTTTTTATCTAGTTTCCCAACTTTTTTATAATTTTTCGCTTCCTATTCTCTTGCTGTCATTTTGAAATTCCTTCCTTTCTTTTTTTTTTTTCTCTCCGTCTCTTGACTGCTTCCTTCGTCTGCCTAGGCAAGGGATTAAGCCATATTTCTTGTGATTATCCTTCGGTGAACTCCTTTATTTTTTTGAAAACTGAAGCATTTCCAGATTTGGGAGTTTGGCCATCTACATTTCCATGTATTACCTCTTGGTTTAAGCTAACTATCGACTCTAAGGTTTGCATGTTATTGTTTTGTGCTACATTCAAATATTTCTCTTGTTCTATTATTTCCCCCTCTTCTTATTATTTGTTGCACCTTCCTTTGGAGACCCTTCTATGGTATTTTCCGCGTGTTCCTATGGTTTATTATCTTCCTAGTTCTACATAACACCAAACAAGTTTGTTGAAGTTGAGGGCACACATTTATCTTGGGAATATTATGGTTTGGTCATTACCCATTTCCCCCTGTTTCTTCCTCTCCTTCATATTTTCCGTTGTTCTTCTCACCCTGATGATGTCTCTGCCCCTTTTTCTAGATTGAGCCTTCTTACAATCTTGTGCAAATGGCCATAATTATGGTAGTATTTGCATTTGAACGACAATTTTTCATAGTTTAAACTTTGACAGTGAGTCTAATATCCTTGAGTGACTTTTATCTCTAAGGGAATACCCTTCTCCACATCCAATTCCACATAGATCTTAGTGCATTCAAACTATGATCATTTGGGATCAACCCTGTTCAAGTATTTTCCCACCCCATTTCTGATAGATTGTTAACAATTATCACGGGGATTAACCCAAATCAGAATAACAATCAGAATGATCAAATTCCAATTTCCATTTGCTCAGGTACATCCCTCTAGCTCCAAAAAGGTAAGGTCGATTCTTGAAGATCACATCCTTCTCTTCCTTGATTTCAAACAGGAAAGCAAAGAAACCATTTCCACATGCGTATAGTCCAATATGGAGTTGTCTATAATGCGACTTTTTGGAGATTCCGGTGACGTAATCCGGCGGAAGAAATGAGGTTAAATCTTGATTTTTAGCAGTTAAAATGGTTTTTTAACTGCATATTTGGATTCAGCGCCCTGAAAAACCCCTGGGAGCCATTGATTGTGCAAAAACTAGCTATCAAACTTGGGATTCCAATGATTTGCTGCCGGATTTTGACCGGAAAAATTCGCTAGAAAAGCTTTCAAAAAGTCGCATTGTAGACTACTGCGTCCAATATTCCCTTTCATCGTCAAATTTCAATTCTTCTCTATCTAGAGATCCATAGATCGTAGAGATCACCCCATTTCGGTGAGCTTCCCGCCCAATGCACAATAAAATAAGGCCAATGTAGTTCTACGGAACCTCATCGGAAGAGCCACAAATGGGATGGATTCTTCCTCTTTTTTTACGAATTTTTCGTACACATTTTTCGTTCAAGGTTTTTTGGGGAGACCGACTACCAGGGTTTGAAAATCCGCAACCTCATCAGGCGGAGGGGGAGGAGCCCCCTCCAAGGATGCCATCTCGCGGGTTCACCTAGGGTTTCAACAACACATAAGGCAAACAACTGCGAAAAACATGGTATGTTAACATCTAAACATAGTTGGACAAATTCTTATTTTTAATTTTTTGTTATTAAAATTGGTAATTTTCCATTTTTATTTTTACATATTTTAATTTTTTAACATTACAAATATGTCATAATTATTTAAATGATTAATATTTTCAATATAATAAAAATAATATAATAATAATTTAAATCCATTTTATTTTTAAGTTGTGGAAAAATAAATCTTATTTTTAATATTCATTACACTTTAAATAATTATACTTGAATTCCTAATAATACTTAATAAATTTCAAAGTAATCTACAATTAAATTAATATAATATGATATAATTTTTATTTTTGTTCCTTTATAAGCATGATGAATAGGTAACTCGAGTAATATCGCCTCACTCAAATCGAAATTTTATGTTACCACTATAACACCAAGAATATATTCAACAACTTACAAGCCAAATATACCAATAGCTTCATGTAAGAGTAAGCAAACCAAATCACAAACACTTTAATGATTTGACTATTAAAATTTATAAAATTTTATATACTCTATTTCCTTTTGATTTGAGCCTATAACTTTAAAAGAAAAATACATATTTTTAACCATTAAACTTATTTTGTAAGGTGAATATTGTATTAACTGGAGGAACAAGAGATCACATTGTTACACACAAAGTCAATGTCAGTGTGTCACTAGGGAGAATTGACCATAACCAAAATATAATCCTTCGAAGGGAGGTTTGAGATATAAAAAAAATCCATACAAAAAATTCACTATATCCATTGTACTACCCTGAAATAGATTGATTACATAAATTAATAACAAAACACATGTGAGAGATTAACATAAAAAGCTACTTTGAAGGCTCTAAATCAGAGACAACAATCCTAATAGGTGTTTTGCCCTTCTCCTGATACGATATTCCCATATGAGGAAGGCCAAGTTGTTGCTCAATTCACATGAATCTGCGATCCGTGATATTTAGACGGTTGTGCATATGTTTGAGAGAGTGGAATACATCATCCATATGCTCTTGGTTTTCCATCAGAGTATGCACCAAAATGAACATCTATTGATATAAATCAATAGTATGCATATATTGGGTGAAGCACCCTCTATTTTTCCCTGTATCTGGAATCCACTTGGCCCATTCAAATATCACTTCAGTCTCTTAGGGAGAGGCCCGGGGGAAGGGGCCTCACTCTATGCTCTAGTGATTTCCTCTTTAATCAAATATGGAGTAAGTGCCATGTATTGGCCTTCAAAGTCCTGTATCCTCTGTTTCCTATGAGGATGCCCCCTGTTGTCTCTCTCATGATAATAGGCTCTCATGATAATAGGAAATGCCCCTTCAAACTCAGACCCTTTTAAATTACATAATTTCTATGGTTGGGTGGTTCCAATATATTGTCCACGCTAGATAACCAGACCTCCCAATATGAGCCCATATTTTTCTAACAACATGAAGCAATATGAACTAGTAGTTCCCTAGCTAGGCTGTCTTCCGTTTTATGTGATCCAAACTTCCAGTGAGGCAAATACAAGACATAATTACTGCTATTAAGCCTAGAATCCAAACAACACACCTCCACGCAACATCTCCAACATGGTTTATCCAGTTCTCATGAGACTTGGATTTTGACTCCCCTAGGTGGCACAAAACAATGCTCATTCTCCCACTGGGCACCCAACTCATCTCCACATCAACAAAGTAGGATGAACCTCTGCATTAATCAAAAAATTTTAAATGATAACACACAAAACATTTAGCTCCATTTTATTGAGATAGTGGTCATGCCCTTGATGCAAAATTATGAGGACATGAAAACAAACCCCAAAGAGTTGACTTTCACCTTCATATACAACTAGATAGAACCAATTAACTATGAAGCAAAAAAATTTGGGCCCAACTTGAAAGAATTGGTAGAGATGGGTTCCATGTGTCATCATAGATGCAACCCTAAAAATTATAATTACCATACCCAGTCAACCTCACCCAACTCGGTACAAAAAATCATTGAAGATAATGCCCTCTTCCCTCCAGGATCCCACTCACGACATTTCCCCCTACATAATACATTGGTGTTGAAACTCGTCTAACAATTACCTAGAAAAACACATTCCACCCAGAAAGGACTTTAATATAGAAAAAAACAGAGGGATATGTGTCACCTATCAAGTCTGCAGCAGAATACTCGCTATCGACACCACGGTCCTAACTTTGTCACTTTCCAAAACCAAAACTCTGCAATAGGACCCAAAGCCTAAAAATTAAATGGATGAGTATAGCTTTCTTATAGGGGGAGAGAAGGCTTATTAAGGCACATGCAAAGAAAATTCTAGACGAGTCCATCCAATTGGAAAGTTTACTAACATACGAAGTGAGAAACTATGCTGGAACTCCCAATCACCAAGGAAACTACAAACCACGAAGCCCCGAATCTCTTCAAACAACTTCTACCAGCACTCCCATTCCTAGGTTGCAGGTAATAGACTCCCCATGGTTCAATGGATTCATAACCCTTCCTTGGCCATTTAGATCCACTTCACATCACACTCTCCATCTCCCATTGTAATTGTCGATGCAAGATTGACATAATTCCCCTCCTACCCTTTCACACAAGCGCATCGATTCAAATCATCACACTCATATCGCGCATACTTCCTCATATCTAATGCCATAATTCCACACAAATGTCTAGTACCAAGTATTCTCATGCATGATGTTTCATTCCCATGGGAATAAAACCATGTTACCACATACATTTTCTAGGTGGGGCTGTATTTCTATACTCCCCCCTCTATAAAGCATGTTGCCCCATTACCCCATCTAGTGCTCTATATGAATTATTTAAAATAAATCGAAACACCTAAATTAAAAAATTTATAATAATGCATATACCAAGTCATATAAGAAAACATATTGGTTTCAAATGCCATGTTAATCGTAGTTGAGACTCTTAGATGAAAATGGAAGATGGGGGTTCGATAACAAATTGGTTTATGTAATATGGACTTTGAACATATTGGTTATTATGATAATTACGTAATTTATTTGATATATTTAAGTAATTTTATTGAAATATTTATAATTAGAAGAATAATTTTATTATACTATTTATGACTTTGATTTCTTGTGTAAATGAAAATAACTAGTGCAACCATAAAAATTAAATGGTTGGTGATTCATTATAAACACCAAAACACTTCATTACATATTTCGAGTTACTAAAATTAAAATAATCATAAGAATTACTTATATTATAACTACTTTATTATAGTTTGAAGATTTCTGTTGTGGATATCTTGGGTATGTTTAATGTTTGGAATTAATTCCACAGTAGCCATATTTTTGTGTCAACATTTCGAGTCTATAACAAGACTCATCATCGAGACAAAAACCCTACAAAGAATAAGAATGATAAGAATAATTCATATATAGGTTAAACATATATAGCCCCGAGCGTTAGCTTCATTGGTCGAGTCCCTGTCATTAAAGCACCTTTGATATTGAGAGGTCAGAGGTTCAATTCTCTTGACACCCTCAAGGTTAGGGTCTGTGGTTGAGCTAGCATGAAGTGATCCCTTCAGGTAGACATGTCTAGTACAAATATTTTGTGGATGTAGCGGTCATTGATCTCCAGGGTTCGTGAACCATGTAGAAAAAAAAAGGTTATATTATATATATATGAGTATATATATATATATATATATATATTATATATATCTATATTAATATATATATATATATATAATATATATATATATATAAAAATATATATAGCAAGATCTTACTTATGGAATTCCCCTCTTTATTATGATTCTTAATTGTAAATAGACTTGTTGAATACCATGGGCCAAATACAAGTTATCAACACTATATACCCATAAAACCATAAGTTATTTCATATGAGGCTTGTTCATATGACTTTTTTTTTTTAATTAATGAATTTAATTAAAAGGGAAAAAGACATAACTACTTTGAAAACAAATCCCATCCTTTGATTTGTGTATATTATTGAGAATATTTTAGAATGTTCTATGGAGGTTAAATCTATACCATCTACCTACTAATTATTGATAATTTTTGGAACCCCTATTCCAAAAAATAATATATCTATCAACATAATTATGTATAAAGTTTAAAATTTTACATGTATTTTAAAATTATTTTATAATGTATTAAACGAAAGAAATAATTTAATAATTTAATAAATAATTTAAATATAATATAAAGCTAATATAAAATATTATTTTAAAAAATATATATTTTTAATGAATTTTATTATTTTTATTAAAAATACAATTCACATAAATAGTAAAGTTTTAATATTTTTTGTTGATTAAATAATTGGAATTTAAAAGTAAAATTAAATAAAAATTGTAATAACTCACATGACTTGGATTGTTGGTGAATTGGTGTACTGTTAAGGCACTTGAGAAATGGTTAGATGTTCAAATCCCACGTAGGTGTTAACCTTAAAAGAAAAAACAAGAAAAAATAACTTAGCGGTTCAATTGTAATTACTAATGTACCTTGAGTCCAAGTAAAATGCTAACATAAACTCATTAGCAATTACCAAATGTAGCTTAAGTTATCCATGAGTCCAAGTAAGGGAAACAAAAAAAACATGTCTGTGAATGTTGGCTTAAACTCTTTCTTTTTTTGTAAGCTTCTTTGATTGATTTCCATTAATAGCAAAAGATGTTACTTTGGTAACCTTTCATACCTCCAAATGAGTGACTTGAGAGATCATAACTATCACCAGGGATAACCAAAAACACAAAATACACTAAAATAAGAACAAATTAGCATTATGGCACTACCCTACTTAGCTACAGGAAAGCTAGAAACTACAACAAAGTCAACTACGAGCTTCCAATTTCATTAAGGTTCTGGCTGAGCCATGTAAAATTCTTGAAGTGAAATGCAGTAATACATATCTATGCCAATGCCAATACTGACAAAACATCAAAAGATTGTTTGCAAAAAGCTTGTTTTGACCCATAGTAAACACAAATATGGTGTGCATGGTGGACTTACTAGCCCAAAACGATAACTGGAAAATGAGGAGAAGAGTTTATGTGAGTAGTAGTCTGAGTTGGAGCATTGATCACTGAAGGAACATCCTGATGGTCATTTGAAATAGTCTCAGAATAAGAGACTACAAAGCACTCCACTCGAGTCAACCTGACCACAATATCATCCAAGTTATACCAGATATCCCTCAGGATTCTCTTAATTTCCTCCTGACCTGCAAACAACTTATAGTTGTCTACTGCTTATCTTGAATTACCATGCTTAGTAGAGATTCCTACTGATGATGCAAGGTGATAGAATGGAAGAAGTGAAGTCTTTGCTTATGAAGCTTCCTGGATTAGGAACCCACTTGAGGCTACTGCCTCCTATCTTTGAATTAGAATAATATTCTTGATCATCAAACTCCTTGGACTCCATGTGGAGAATTTCGTTTCTGACCTCTAGAGGAGTTGATTCGAAAAAATTCACCATGAATTCCCAAATCAATAGATGCTAGCGTCATGAAGAGGATGACCCAGTTGCGCCATCCTTGCCGAGGAGCCATATAGACATATAACCTGCAAACAGAACAAGAAGAGATGACCCTAGAAAATTGAGCGATGGAGATGGATAGAGAAAAGGTATGGTAAGACCCCAATACAATACGAACCACAAACCCTGTAATAGAAATAGAGAGAACTATATGTGGGCAAAAGAAGGAAATTAGGAGCCCACCACATTTCCGAAATGATACCTTCCCAAAATTTCAGAAACCCCAAACTTTGTCTGAACCTGGGACTGAATGAGTTAATTTTTTTTGAAATAGTTGAGTTCTAGGGAGGCTGTATCCATTGTCAAAACCAAATAGAGAAGGTACCAGGGCATTGTTGTCCTTTGTAGACAGTTATAGGCTATGGAACTATGTCAAAGTATCTAAAACGTTTTTTTAATTTGGGTTTAGATGACTAATTCTTTAAACTATTAAACAAATGAAAATCTTAATTATTTTTGATATAATAAAAGGGTTTATTCTTCACATTTAACATAATTAAGCTTTAAAATGTTTATGAAAGGTCGAATTTTAAGATGATATATATGATTCCTTAAACATTCAGATAGAGTATTTAACTTGTCATATATAGATGATGCGTGTAAAATCCTTTTACAACCAAACAAAGCATATTTAAAGATAACATGAAGCGACTATTAAATTATGTATAGGAATTAACCCAAACAAATAGTTTTAGTTAATTAATCTCTTTCATTAGTTATAACTTCGTAGGAGATTTCAGAAAGATTGATATTCAATCTTATCTTACCCAGATTTCCTATTAACTTTAAACATGTGTAGAAATAAATAAAGATGGAAACATAATAAGAAAATAGAAAACTCATAGGGAAACACAAGCTGCTTCAAAATGAGTCCATAATCCTTCTATTAATCTCATAAATAGTTTAGAGAATTACAATCATGCTTAATGACTTATCACAAGGGTTCAACCCTTCATACTTCGAATTACAAAGTATTTATAGAGTTTATTCTCAAAATATCTAGACTTAAAATCAAAATTTATTACAAAATATCTTTTCCAAACTGATTTGGATTTATTACAAAAAAGAACTAGAAAAGAGGAAATTTAAATTGATTTGACATCTTGCACAGAATTCGAGGATTGTTGTTGGTGAATGGAGCTATAAAGTTGTTGTTTTGTTTCTTGTTCTTGGAAATCTGTTCTTTTTCCCTAAAAACTTGGTATTCTGCTGCTAAAATTATGTAATCTCTCATTCGATGAGTTCACACAATTTGCCCCATCATTTTTCATCAGGAATAGAATTTTTTAATAAATTTCTGTATGATTCATCCACTTCAGTGTATTTTATCAAAAGTAGGCTTAGTTATGAATATATGCTTGATCTCATGCTGAATTAATAAATCATAACTAAGACCTTCCATGAAAGCCTTTCGAGTGATAGTTCCCTTGATTTTAGCAAATTTAGCTTTATCTATTGCTATATCACGCAATCTCTGTTGATATTATTCCAGTGGAATTAATTTATCACCTATACCCTGCAAACCTGGAAGTCCTTTTACATGTAATGAATTAATTTTTTTGTGAAACTTTTTAATTTGGACTTCTAAATTATGACATTTATTCTCCAACTGTATATAATGTCTTAACATGTGATCTGTGTTGATAGTGTCTTAAAATGTGATTTTTTGTGTATGCCGAGATTTGGGTATGCTGAAGTTCTATGTTGCAACGAAGGTCTAAATCAGAAATTGTAGATCTGTATGCGAATTTTATAGCCTAAAAGGCATGTACATAAATAGGTGCGATACAGGTAAGTCGCGTATATGCATTTTTATTTCCTCAAAAGCACGTATAGACGTGGATATGATTTAAGGAAAGTGTTAGCGCTCAAATCTACCTTAGGCTGAAATAAGGTAAGACTCAAGGCCACATCAAACCACGCTCAGCCTCGTAGCTAACCCTACGAGGACAGGAGAGGGCTCTCTCTGGGTCAATCTCGGCAAAATATAATCAACAAGGTCGAGATGATTGAATTTATGACTAATTTTAGGCTAGGTATTAAGTACAAAGACTGTGAAATTGAGTTTTTGAGGTTTTGTTGAATTCAAGGGAAAGGAAATTTTGGGTGTGAGGATGAGGCACAACTTTTGCAGAGGTCTACTTGGGGCAAGATAGGCGAGGAGCTAAGGAGAGCAAGGAAGTCTCAAGGATTCTCCTTAAACTGAAGAAAACATAGAAAATTAAACAAATTTAAAGGTAGAGCATAGAAAATTCATGGATTCTGCCTTAACACTTCATTTGTTTAATTACAGAAGATTAAATAAAGAAAGTGGTACACATACACAACTTACAAGTACTGAGAGAAACACACCATCAAAACATAAAGCCACATGAATCCCAAATAGTGCTGCAAAACCCTGGTCTTTCCTTTGCCAAAATGCAGATAAGATATGTACAATATAGTGTCAAGTTATTCCCAAGAGTCCAACCTTGAAAATGACTAAGAAAATACATAATATAGGCAAGCCAACACATTCCCTTGCCTCTAGGGGTCGAGCTCATCATCCTAGGAGTTGTTTCAGCCAATTCTAAACTAAGCACTACAATCTAAGCAGTCAAAACAACTTGCCTCTATAAGCTAGGAAACCAATTCATTCATTACATTTTTGCTATTTTATGAATGAATCATCTAGAATAGGTAAATAAGTGTCAAATAACATAAAGTTCCATTAATTACATCAATAAGGGTGAAAAATCCCATCACAAGTCAAAACTGGTCAAACTGGCTTCATTTGCTGCGCTGAGGAGGAAAACTGTGCCAAAAAACCCTATGCGTTGCGCGCCTTTCCACCTGCTTTTGGGGAACTTCCCGACATCCAAATTGAGCTTAGGTTGGCTTGTTGGAAAGCCCTGGATGTCTACTTTCTAACCCAAGTGGAATTTTCCAATTTGGTGTCCATTTGACCCTCCAAAAGTGCATTCTCCCATAAGTACTTCCTGCTGGTGCAAAAAGTGGCAGAAAGGTGATTTTCATGATGTTTTTAAGCCTTTTGGTCACCAAAAACTTGATGAAATGCCTTGGAAATGGCTGAGAATGTGTATTTCATGCTGAAAAATCCAAAAATATAAGACATCTGTGATTTTGACCTCCCCATCTTATGGGTCGCGCACTACGCGTAGAGCCAAAAAACCTGTTTCGCAAGCCAAAAATTTTGAGACGAAAAAATTTTCTCCAAATTTGCTCAAATTTGGAGTGAAGACCCTCCATCATGTATCATGCTCAACTAATGAAGCCTCGGCCAAAACTCGAAGCGGATCAGGCCTTTTGCGTTGTTTTTGCACCTTGCTCAAATGCCTCTTGAGGATCTTCATTCTCGCTTTGCAAACATGCATGCGAGCCCAATAGTGAGTTTTCATGTGGCGAAGCATGTCTTTTTCCCTGTTTGCCTTCGCCAACAACTTCTCCAAATGAGTGTTCACCCGGATGATCATTGATTCCCGATCAATAGGTGTCAAATCACCGGGTCTCCTTCGGGCCAATTCCCGGTCTTCCCGGATCTTTCGCAGCTCATAAAGTTCATGCTCATCTTCCAACTGTTTGTTGCGCTGCTCTAAGTATTTGATCACCCATTTAGCCATCTGCAATTTATTTTGCAGCGACTCATTCTCGGCCCTTTGCTCTCGAATGATATCTTTGAGCTCCGAGTTAGGCGAGCTAGCATCAACATCAATGATACCCATATCCTGACCTCCTGAAGGACCCTCATCAACCATGGGTCTCTTTCCCCTATCCTGAATCTGTACCTGTGTTGAAGACGGAGGTGAGACCCCTTCCACAGGATGTGGAGATAATACTGGCTC
The DNA here is from genome assembly GCA_000404065.3 of Pinus taeda. Lineage (NCBI taxonomy): Eukaryota > Viridiplantae > Streptophyta > Pinopsida > Pinales > Pinaceae > Pinus > Pinus taeda. The sequence goes on from APFE031010992.1 coordinate 50,707, forward strand.
TACTGATGATGTCAACGAGACCCCTTCCACCCCGGGTGGAGATAGTACTCGTCGTACGGATGCAAATGAGGCCTTGTGGCCTCTCTGATATGTCACATATACTGGAGCATCAACATGCTCGGTCTCAGGAATGTCAAACGACTGTGAAGGCCCTCCCTCATCATGAACTATCTCTGGAGGAGGCTGTAGCGCGGAAAAGTAATCACGGGAGATGAAATCCTCCCAAGCAATACCCTGCTGTGCCAACTAATGCATCACTATGATTTTGATCAATGCATAGCGATATATGCTTCTGTGCTGATGTGCCAGGCTCTTCCTCTGTACTAAAGGCACCATCCTCTCTATGTTACGACACATGAAAAACGGAATGTTCATCATACGTACCCGTGTGAAATGCATCAACAAACAGACATGGTACGCATAGAGGAGCGAGAATCTGCCCTCACAGCTGAAATATCGATTGATGAGTTTCATCAACGGTGCAAACTCATCTTTCAGGAATCTGAAAGGAAAGGCTGCGCTCAAATGTCTGATATATCCGGGCTTGATATATGGCTCATAGTAATACCTGTCTAGCATCTGGCGTTTGCTCCATTCCTCCCCTACATTTGGTATCCCGGTGGCCTGAGCAATAGTGTCGGGTGACAAGGTAAAATCCACTCCGGCAAGGTTTACATGACCATCCTGTAGATTAAGGACAAATAGACAGACTAGTTCCCGATGATGCTGAGTTTGTGAGATCATCTCACAATATTGGTAACATGATTGGCGCCGAAAACAATCCATTGCAAGTGAGCAAGCTTGCAATTGAGCCAAAGAAGTAGGCTCCTCCCTAACATGTTGTCCACTTTTGCCACCTTTGTGATACCTCCGTGGTACATTTGGCACCATTACCTCTGGTGTAGAATCACTATCATACTCCTGCTCATATACTGACTGAGTCTCTGACATGTTCTTTAAAAACAAGGTAGCTGGAATATATATATGTTGATATACAACTGTGTACAAAATTGATTGTAGACTTTTTTCTTTTTCTCAAAATGTTGTGACCAAGGGGACACAAATGTACAAGGGAATTGTTAGGAAAGGGAAAACATTAGGGAAATGGGGAAAATGGAAACAACAAGGAATTTAGGGAAGGGAAGGGACATGGAAATCTTGAAGTTTTAGGGTTTTGGGATGAGGTAGGGATTATATGCTTGTAATAGAAGGGAGGGATTTAGGATTTGAGGGAGAATAGTGTAGGGTTTGTGAGGAATTATTGGGGAAAATAATGGTGAAAATAGGGGATGGGGAACAAAAGAAAATAGAAAAACATGATAACCTTGGCAACATTTATTTTTGAAAACCCTACAGCAATCTTGGCATTTAAATCATTACAGCAAATTAATGGACAAGGAGGGTTTTTACACTTGGTTTTTCATGGCAAATATATCATTATCCTTTATATAAACCTTTCAAAACCAAGAATGAACAGTGGATAAAAGCCTACCTGTGATTTGATGCGTGAGAAGAGGTGTTTGAGTGTTTGCTGGACAAATTTTGGGCATAAACTTCAATGCGCCGCGCACTCTTGACGCGCCGCGCGCGTGAAAAATAACACTGGAATTTGTCGCCTGATGCGCCGCACGCCACCGATGCGCCGCGCGCCACTGGTGCTCCGCGCACCCAACCTGATGCGCCGCGCACCACTGATGTGCCGCGCACCCAACCTGATGCGCCATGCGCCTTGGAAATGGTGCAATTGGATCACAAACTCACAAAATCGCCTTTGAATGATGCTCTTCACTCTTGAAATGTGGAATGGGTTGCAAATGAGGAGAAATATCTTCATATAGACTCCTTTTTTATTTTTTCTTGATCCAAAACCCATTTTCTTATGTTTGGTCGTTGACATTTTTTCACAATTAATAGACTCTGACCTTTTTGGTTTCCTTCTTAAAATTGGTTGAAATAATGATTTTCTCTGATAATTTTTTGCAGGGATAGCTCTGATATGCTCTGGCAAAGGAGACCAAGGCTGCACTTGAACGATTGAAGAACTGAAATTTTGAAATTTTTTACAAAAATGGGATGGCGACTTATCTTCAAAACATAGTTTTGAAGAGAAGTCCTAATTCAACTGTACAATGATGAAAATTATTGAAGTGATGATCTATCAAAGACATCCCTCTGGCCTGCTGGTCTTCTAAGGCTTTTCAAGACAAAATTGACTCAACCCTAAACCTAGACCTAAAAATTTGAAACATGATTGTAAATGACCTTTGAAGACTTATTACTAAACCTGAACCAGCAGTGCCATGCATGAGGGGAATGAATGACAAAAACCACTCCATCAGAGTTATGGCATGCCTAACGAAATGCAACTAACCAAAACTGATGGGACACCTAATCATGAAATGCAAAAGAGCTTTGATCTCTGACGGAGGGATAACTAGACCGACTCTAACATTGGCTCTAATGGGGATGGTAGCTCCTTGGAGATGTTAAGAACCACAGATCTCTATAAGAGCTAGATAGTGCCTTCATCCATTGGGCGATGGAGTCATTATTCCAACACAAAATCTTGAGAATTTGACTGAAAAACCAAAAACCGCTTTGACCAAAATAGACTCAAAACTAAAAGATTGAGACAACTGAGTTGACAAACTGAGACTAACTAACCTTCATTTTCAGAATTATAGCCTTCACCTCGGGCCCCAAACTAAAGATGATAAGTTAGTTTACATGTGCAATAGAACAAAAGTAAAATGATATGTCCAATGATGATGAAATGAGCGGAAAATACTCAAAAGTAGTATCTCTTTAATAGCCAACCATTAATCGGCCCTCCAGGACATTCATCGCCATTCATCTCTTTGAGAAGGAAAGCATTTTGGCCACGATATGCTGCAATCTTGTAAGGACCCTTCCATAAATTTTCAAATTTGCCATGCTTTCCCTTGTCTTCATGTCGAGCATCCCATCTCAAAACTACCCCATCTAGCTGAAATGTATCTGCCTTTGCTTTCCGGTCATAAATCCTTTTGATGCACTCCTGCAACTTGCAAGTGTTTTGAAATACCTCCTCTCGTGTCTGTTGTAAATGAATCATCTGATTAATCCTTCTCTGCATAGGATCATCCTCACTACCCGCTTCTTGAAGCAATTTGACTACCGGGACAGTGAGCGAAGTAGGAAAAACCGTGTCTGTTCCGGACACCAACTTGAAAGGAGACATGCCAATAGACTTTTTCTGACTCACCCTATCAGCCCATAGTGCATTTATCAACTTCTTGTGCCAGACCTTTTTACTGATTTCCAACAATTTCTTAATGATATTGACCAAAGATTTATTAGATGACTCTGCCAATTTGTTTCCTTGAGGGTGGTATGCAGTTGAATGTCCCAAGCTAATATTGTACTTATAGCAAAAATCAATCATCCTTTTTGACTTAAACGCTGCTGCATTATCTGTGATTAACTTACTTGGACATCCAAAACATGACAAAATGTTGGTTTCGAGAAAAGAAATAATTACCGCATTCGTAGCTTGTCGAGTAGGAATTGCTTCAATCCATTTTGTGAAGTAGTTTGTGGCTATCAATATCATCGATGCTGTCCTGATGATGTTGGATGAATTTCCCCAATGAAATCCAATCCCCACTACTGAAAAGGTGCGCTGACTTCAATTGGTTTGAGAGGCAAAGGCTGGAGTTTTTATTTCCCTTCAAAAATTTGGCATTCGTGACAATTTTTAACATCCTTATATACATCTGAAAATAATGAAGGCCAATAATATCCTGCCCTTAGAATCTTGTTTGCTGTGGTCTTCCAAAACAGATGACCTCCACAGTCCCCTCTATGAAAGTCTTCCACGACACTTTTGGCTTCCTCCTCTACCAAACAATTCAATAACATTCCACCAGGGTCTTTCCAAAACAATGCTGAATCTAGTATGCAGAATTTTACAGCTTTCAATTTCAAAGTTCTACTTCTGTTTCTAGGCATTCTGGGAGGTGAAGACAAATGATGAAGTACATATAAAATGTCAGCATACCAAGGAGAAGAAAGAAACATTTCAGATACCTGAACAGTTGGATTCTCCTCATCTTCATCGGACATGGCAGCAATCAAATTTATGTCTAGAACTTGCAAATTCGTTTTAGCCATTAGCTTGGCGAGTCCTTGACCTTTGATTAGCTTGGTGGGTTTAATCTCTACATCATACTCTAACAATGCAGCAATCCACTTACCCCGTCTGCCTTTTGGATCTACCTATACTAAAATATTTTTAACTGCTGCATTAGGAACATAAGCTAGAATATGGGAATGCAATATATGCACACGGAAATCTTTCAAGGCCTTTACAAGCGCAAGTGCTTGCTTCTCAATGATGTTATATTTCAATGCTCCATCTCTTATAATCTGACTGAAAAAAGCAATGGGCTTTTCAACACCTTCCCTCTTCTGCATTAATACAGCTGCCAAAGTGTGCTTAGAAGCAAATGAGAACAAAATAAAATCTTGCGTGTAGTCTTGGCTGATCAAAATAGGAGCTGAAGAAAGAGCTAATTTCACCAAATTAAATGATTTCACTGCCTCTTCGGTCCACTTTACCTGACTGTCCTTCTTCAGCATGCTCGTGATTTCTCTAAGATGCTCCGCTAGATTTGGAATGAAGCGACGCAGAAAATTCAGTTTACCATTAAAGGACTGTATTTCTTTCTTGTTCTGGGGCTGTTCAATTTGCTGAATGGCTTCAACATGTGCAGGGTCAACACAGATGCCATCTTTAGATATGATGTGGCCAAGAAGTTTGCCCTCATCCATGGCAAAAAGACTCTTTTTCGGATTCAGCGAAATGCCATATTTTCTGCACTTTTGGAAGACAAATTTCAAATGATACAAATGTTCCTCATCAGAATTTGAAAACACGGTTAAGTCATCAAGATAAACAACTAAAAATACATCTTTTTCATTGGCGAAAGCCATGTCCATTGTGCGCTAAAAGGTGGCTCCTGCATTTTTCAAACCAAACGACATCTTTGCATAATGAAATGTTCCCCATGGAGTGGTGCACGCTGTCTTGTCATGGTCATCTTCATGCACTAGAATTTGATTGTATCCTGAATAGCCGTCGAGTAGTGACATCCTTGATGATCCAACTACTCACTGCAATATATGGTCCATTTTGGGCAGCGGATAATTGTCTTTTAAGGACACCTTATTCAAATTTCTGAAGTCAATACATAAACGGGTTTCACCTGTTTTCTTTCTTACGGGCACCAAGTTTGATATCTAATCTGAAAATCAGATAGGCACAATGATTCCTAACTTATACAATCTGTTTACCTCTTTTTCAATTGATGGGAGCAGCTTCGGATTGATTCTCCTCAACTTTTGACGAAAAGGCTTTTGATTTGACTTAATAGGAATAGTATGCTGAATGATATTTGTGTCATATGTTTTTAAATCTGAGTAATCCCATGCAAAAACATTAGAAAATAAAGACAACAATTTAACATATTCTTCTTTTACCTTTGGTGACAATGACTTTGATAGTTTTACCATCTTGGGATTCTCAGCTGTCCAAATATTTACCTCTTCAACACCCTTTTCAGTTGGTCTCAATGTCGGTTTGCGGGCCACATCGTCTTGGTCAAACAGCTCCTCTAAAGGAATCAATCCCTTAGGAATAATGTTATCTTTAAGTTGCAACACTTCCATTTGATTTACTTGTATATTATCACTACCATCATCATGTTCAGTATCTATGGAGGTATCTTTGAACTTACCCTCATTTTGCATAAACTGATTAATCTCTTCATCATCTTGAAATACTTGCCAACATCGCTGATTGTCTGGAACAGTGGGACGGTGTTTCACATGAATCTCAAACTTGTTGCTAGAATTCATTGGAATTTTTAAATTGCTTGCTGCCTTAGCAATTCCATCAACAACACCATTTTGTATGCGAGGCACACATGTCAAGGTATGATCAGAAAATAGCTTCAAAATATCTAGGACTGCATTTCGATATGGCCTCATGCGAGGATGCTTGGCCTGAAACTCACCCTTAACTTGCTTTATCACCAACTCTAAATCACCATAGACTGCAATCTTCTTCGCTTTCAGCTTTCTCAGAATCTTAAGGCCAGCAATTAGAGCTTCATATTCCGCCTCATTATTTGAACAATCAAACGCTAGTTTTTAGGAACACACTCTCACCTTGCTTGGAACTTTGCCTTGAGCGTAAAAGGGACTTCGAATCCACACACCAATACCAGCACCATCACTACCTACTGCACCATCAAAATCCATGGTCCAAAGACCATCTTCATCTTCCTCCAAGTGTTGAAATTGTGTTAGCTCTGTTTTTTCTATTTGCTGCCCATTATCTTCAGCTGTTTGCTCCATAGTAGCTTGCTTTTCTCTTCTTTCTTTATGCAGAACCTCTCTAAAATTCTCAGTGATCTCTGGTATATCTTCCGCCTGAACTAACTGACTTTCTAGATCATTAAAACTATCAGAAAATAAAACAAATGACTCCAAATATGTATGTACATAATTTACAGGATGATTGATTGGCTTCTCTTTGCTGGTTATCATGTATTTCATCTTTTGCTCTCGATATAGCTTTCTCATTTGACCGAAGACTGGAATTGTAGCATAAGAAAAGTCTAACTATAGTGTACCTTTCAACTTAGCCCCCCAAGATCTTGAAAGTAGCATACCAAAACGTGGAGGAATGTCCGCCACAACCACATCCATCAAGACATTCTTCGCTGGAATTTGGTCTAAGCTAACAACCAAATCTTTAATGAGCCCAATACATCTCACACGGCTGGAATCAAATGAATACAAATCATGATATTTCCTTGTAATGTCTAACCCCAGCTTCTCCATGATCGCCTTTGGCATCAAATTGTGCGAAGCACCCGAATTGAACATAGCGTTGTGCAAAACATATTCATGCAATCTCAAACTGATATAAAAGGGAGGAACATCACTATCAGGGGACTCGCCATCCAATGCTGGCCCAAAAATCAATTCTGGATAATCATCTTCAACGTTCACCATCTCGAACATGGGATCAAAATTTAGAATTTTAGAGACTTAACCTCGGTAGCTGCTGTTTTTCATGATATCAGTCAAAGGAATAAATACTTTTAATTTGGAAATTTCATTTTCCAAACTAAATGCTGAATCTTTTTCGACTTCTTTGACCGGAACTTCTCTCCTATCTTTGATTATACTTGCCTGATTTGTCCTTTCTGCTGCTGATATCTTGTTAGTTGTGGGATCAATTGTCTCCTTTCCTTTCTTCTGTGGTATCGGTGAATCCGTCTTTGGTGCTGTAGCTTCTTTTCTTTTCTGAATTGGATTGATGGGCACATCTCGGTTTCTCAATGAATACTTCTTCTGTTGAGTGGACAAGGCATTCAAATATCCTCTTTGGTAATCATCTAAATCTGCATCATTAGCTAAGATAAAACCTTCATCTTGCTGGGCGCCTAAACTTTCTGCATACTCTTCTTCTTCAGTGATGTAAATGGGCAGATCATCAGGAGTAAAGAAGTGATTTTGGTCCCCTACTACATCAGCATCTTCATCTGAATCTTGAATCACAAAATTCTGCAAAAGAGGAGTCTTGATCTGTTGCTGGGCTGCCGTCTCTTGTGCTCTTTGTTCACGCTGCTTAATTCTGAACTGAGGTTGTTGGTGGCCATGGTAATTTGGATTACGAATCTGCGGTTCTGATTTGTCAAGGTTCATTCTTTTGAACATTTTTTCCATCTCACGAAGCCAAGGCGGTTCTGATGTAGATTCTTCCTTTATAGTCACTCTTTTCTCTGCTTTCAACCGTGCTCTCTTGTCATTTAGATTCGCCTCAACATTAACAGCAATCTTTTGCATATCTTCTAAAGTAGGCGGATCTCTATCCCGTAATGAATAAGCCATCTCTGGATCAAAACCATCCGGGAATTTGAGAAGAGCTGATTTTCTAGATGGTCTTAAATCATCCGGAATAGCATTATAAATTGTATTAAACCTGATAATGTAGTCTTGGACAGACTCACCATGATTGCGTTTGATATTATTGTACTCGGCATTGATCTGAAGCAGATCTTTTCTGAGTTCCCAATGATCTAGAAATTGTTTATGAAGTTCAGCCAACGTAGGTATACTTCTGGCTCCCATGCCTCTGAACCATTTTCTTACCTCTCCTCCGAATGTTTGCACAAACAATTGCATAGTTACATCCTCTTCATCAATCTCATATAAATCACAAAAATTGGCCATTTTGTCTATGTGCTGCTGAGCGGACACACTTTGAGGAGTGCCATCAAATATAGGAATCTTACTCTGATAATCTGCGGGCATATCATGCAATTGTTGAGGTAAAGCAAGAGGAGTGAAACGAGCAGCCATTACTCTAGGTGGATTTAGTCTTGGGGTTGTTGGTGGAGTGGGTGTAGCTGCCGTATGAGGAGTATGTGGAGGTGTATGCGGAGGAGAAGCGATGTGGGAAGAAGGAGGGGAATTAGCTGCAGATTCTGAATAAGTAATTATAGGTTGCACAGGAATGGTGGGAATGAAAGGCGGTTCAGTAGGGATTCTAGAGGTGGACGCCGTGACAGTAGATCCAATATTTGCAGATACAGCTTCTAAGAAATCAACAAGATTTACAGCTTGGATGTCAGTCTGAAGGTGCCTCAAGATAAAATTGTCAATTAATTTATTGTGTTTTTCAAATTCAAGAGCTGCAGCAAAATCAGGATTTGGAACTATAGAATCAAGAGCGTTTTCAGACTTGGTTTTAAACAATGACAATTCAAACTTTTCGTCAAAAGCAAGTTCTTCAAGGTATTCAAAAATTGTAGGACATGAATGAGATTTAACCACGGGAGTCGCCGAGCTTTCTTAACAGAGGATTATTTGAATCAAGTTTGGATTTTCATAAATAGGAGGTGGATTCGGATCTGGATTAGCTCTTGTATGTCTTTTTGAAGCCAGTGTGTTTATCAGAAGATCAAAAGAATTAAAATAATTCAGCCAATCTTTTTCTAGACTCAATCATCCAAAGGTCTAGAACGAACAAAAGTACTGGGGTGATTTGCAAATCAAGTATTCACAAGCTAACCGGAGATCAACTGAAGCAGCATTTATCTACTTCCGCTTATGCATAGCAAGAGCGTTTTGAAAGCTACCTAGCGTGACTTTAGACTCCGTCTAAGACTTGTGAAACAAACTCATCAGCAAGAAAACCATTGAGATTTCTTCCCCAGTATGGTCGCCACTATGTTAGCGCTCAAATCTACCTTAGGCTGAAATAAGGTAAGACTCAAGGCTACATCAAACCACGCTCAGCCTCGTACCTAGCCCTACGAGGACAGGAGAGGGCTCTCTCCGGGTCAATCTCGGCAAAAGTAATCAACGAGGTTGAGATGACTGAATTGATAACTAATTTAGGCTAGGTATGAAGTACAAGGACTTTGAAATTAATTTTTTGAGGTTTTTTGTTGAATTCAAGGGAAAAGGCAATTTGGGTGCGGGGATGAGGCACAACTTTTGTAGAGGTCTACTTGGGGCAAGATAGGCGATTGTTTTGATGCCTTTAAATTGATTGAATGGATAGATCTGACTGGAGAGAGGTTAAGGAGAGCAAGCAAATTTCAAGGATTCTCCCTAAACAGATGAAAACATGGAAAATTAAACAAACTTAAAGGCAGAGCATAGCAAATTCATGGATTCTACCTTAACACTTCATTTGTTCAATTGCAGAATATTAAAGAAGGAAAGTGGTACACATACACAGCTTACAAGTACTGAAAGAAACACACCATCAACACATAAAGCCACATGAATCCCAAATAGTGTTGCAAAACCCTGGTCTTTCCTTTGCCAAAAATGCAGATAAAATATGTACAATAGTGTATCAAGCTATTCCCAAGAGTCTAACCCTGAAAATGACTAAGAAAATACATAATATAGGCAAGCCAACACATTCCCTTGCCTCTAGGGGTTGATCTCATCATCCTAGGAGTTGTTTCAACCAATTCTAAACAAAGCACTACAATCTAGGCAGTCAAAACAACTTGCCTCTATAAGCTAGGAAACCAATTCATTCATTAAATTTTTGCTATTTTATGAATGAATAATCTAGAATAGGTAAATAAGTGTCAAATAAACATAATTTTCCATTAATTACATCAAGAAAGGTGAAAAATCACATCACAAGTCAAAACTGGTCAAACTGGCTTCATTTGCTGAGCTGAGGATGAAAATTGTGCCAAAAAACCCTGTGCGCCGCGCGCCTTTCCTCCTATTTTTGGGGCACTTCCAAGCATCCAAATTGAGCTCAGGTTGGCTTGTTGGAACTCCCTGGATGTCTACTTTCTAACCCAAGTGGAATTTTCCAATTTGGTGTCCATTTGTCCCTCAAAAAGTGCATTCTCCCGGAAGTACTTCCTGCTGGTGCAAAAAGTGGCAGAAAGGTGATTTTCATGATGTTTTTGAGCCTTTTGGTCACCCAGAACTTCATGAAATGCTTTGGAAATGGCTGAGCATGTATAATTCATCATGAGAAATCCAAAACTACAAGCCATTTGTGATTTGGACCTCCCCATCTTATGGGTCGTGCGCTGCGCGCTACGCGTTGAGCCAAAAAACCTGTTTTGCAAGCCAAAATTTTCAAAATGACAAAATTTTCTCCGAATTTGCTCAAATTCGGAGAGAAGATCCTCTATCATGTGTTGTGCCCTACCAATGAAGCCTCGGCCAAAATTTGGAGTGGATCAGGCTTTCTCCATCGCTTTAGCGCTTTGCTCAAACGCCTCTTTAGGATCTTCATTTTCGCTTTGCAAACATGCATCCGAACCCAATAGTGAGTTTTCATATGACGAAGCATGTCTTTGTCTCTGTTTGCCTTCGCTAGCAACTTCTCCAAATGAGTGTTTACTCGGATGAGCATTGATTCTCGATCAATAGGTGTCAAATCACCGGGTCTCCTTCGGGCCAATTCTTGGTCTTCCCGGATCTTCCGCAGCTCATAAAGTGTATGCTCATCTTCTAGCTGTTTGTTGTGCTGCTCCAAGTAGTTGATCACCCACTTAGCCATCTACAATTTCTTTTGCAGCAACTCATTCTCGGCCCTTTGCTCTTGGATGATCTCCTTTAGCTCTGAGTTAGGAGAGCTAGCATCAACATCAATGATACCCATGTCCTGACCTCCTGAAGGACCCTCATCAAACATGGGTCTCTTACCCCTATCCTGAATCTGTACCTGTGATGAAGACGGATGCGAGACCCCTTCCACATGATGTGGAGATAATACTTGTTGTGTTGATGATGTCAACGAGACCCCTTCCACCCCGGGTGGAGATAGTACTTGTCGTGCAGATGTAAATAAGACCCTGTGGCCTCTCTGACATGTCACATATGCCGGAGCATCGACATGCTCGGTCTCAGGAATTTCAAATTACTGTTAAGCCCCTCCCTCATCATGAAATATCTCTGGAGGAGGCTATAGCGTGGAAAAGTAATCACCGGAGATGAAATCCTCCCAAGCAATACCCTGTTGTGCCAACCGATGCATCACTATGATTTTGATCAATGCGTAATGATATATACTCCTATGCTGATGTGCTGGGCTCTTCCTTTGTACTAAAGGCACCATCCTCTCTATGTTGCGACACATGAAAAACGGAATGTTCATCATACTTACCCTTGTGAAATGCATCAACAAACGAACATGGTACGCATAGAGACGCGAGAATCTGCCCTCACAGCTGAAATACTGAATGATGAGTTTCATCAACGGTGCAAACTCATCTTTCAACAATCTGAAAGGAAAAGCTGCGCTCAAGTGTCTGATATACCCGGGCTTGATATATGGCTCATAGTAAAATCTATCTAGCATCTGGCGTTTGATCCATTCCTCCCCTACATTTGGTATCCCGGTGGCCTGAGCAATAGTCTCGGGTGACAAGGTAAAATTCACTCCGGCAAGGTTTACATGACCATCCTGTAGATTAAGAACAAATAGACAGACTAGTTCCTGATGATGCTGAGTTTGTGACATCATCTCACAATATTGGAAACATGATTGGTGCCTAAAAAAATCCATTGCAAGTGGGAAAGCTTGCAATTGAGCCAAAGAAGTAGGCTCCTCCCTAACATGCTGTCAACTTTTGCCGCCTTTGTGACACCTCCATGGCACATTTGGTACATTTACCTCTGGTGTAGAATCACTCTCATACTCCTGCTCATATACTGACTCGGTCTCTGACATGTTCTTTAGAAACAAGATAGCTGGAATATATATATGCTGATATACAACTGTATGCAAAATTGACTGTAGATTGTTTCTTTTTCTCAAAATGTTGTGACCAAGGGGACACAAATGTACAAGGGAATTGTTAGGAGAGGGAAAACATTAGGGAAATGGGGAACATGGAAATAAAACAAGGAATTTAGAGAAGGGAAGGGACATGGAAATCTTGAAGTTTTAGGGTTTTGGGATGAGGTGGGGATTATATGTTTGTAATAGAAGGGAGGGATTAGGATTTGAGGGAGGATAGTGTAGGGTTTATGAGGGAATTATTGGGGAAAATGATGGTGAATATAGGGGACGGGAAACAAAAGGAAATTGGAAACATGATAACCTTGGTTAACATTTATTTTTTTAAAACCTTTCAGCAATTTTGACATTCAAATTCTTACAGCAATTTAATGGACAAAGGAGGATTTTTCCACTTGGTTTTCTAGGGCAAACATATCATAATCCTTTACATAAACCTTTCAAAACAAAGAATGAGCGATGGATATAAGCCTACCTGTGAATTTATGCCTGAGAGGAGGCGTTTTAGTGTTTTCTTGGACAAAGTTTGGGCATAAACCCCAGTGCGTCGCATTCCTCACCCAACGCGTCGCGCGCCTCTGATGCGCTGCGCACGTGCAAATTCTCACTGGGTTTTGTCGCCTGATGCGTCGCGCGCCCCTGATGTGCCGCGCACCCAACCTGATGCATCGTGCGCCCTGGAAATGCTTCAATAATCATACAAACTCACAAAATTACTTTGGAATGATGCTCTTCTCTCTTGGAATGTGGAATGGGTTGCAAATGAGGTGAAATATCTTCATATAGACTCCTTTTGATTTTTTCTTGATCCATAACCTATTTTCTTATGTTTGGTCGTTAACACTTTTTCAAAATTAATAGACTCTGATCTTTTTGGTTTCATCCTTAAAATTGATTGAAATAATGATTTTCTTTGATAATTTTTTGCAGGGATAGCTGTGATATGCTCTGGCAAAGGAGACCAAGGTTGCACTTGAACGATTGAAGAACTGAAATTTTGAAATTTTTTACAAAAATGAGATAGCGACTTATCTTCAAAACAGAGTTTTGAAGAGAAGTCCTAATTCAGCTGTACAATGATGAAAATTATTGAAGTGACGATCTATCAAAGACATCCCTCTGGCCTGCTGGTCTTCTAAGACTTTTCAAAACAAAATTGACTCAACCCTAGACTTAACACCTAAAAATTTAAAACATGATTGTAAATTACCTTTGAAGACTTGTTTGTATAAATAGACCTGAACCAGCAGTGCCAAGCACGAGGGGAATGAGTGACACAAACCATTCTGTCAGAGTTATGGCATGCCTAACGAAATGCAACTTATTGAAACTGATGGGACGACTAAACATGAAATGCAAAAAGAGCTTTGATCTCTGACGGAGGGATAACTAGACCGACTCTAACACACAGGATGTAGCCTCAGTACAAATGATTAATCAGCAGCAATGCATCAACCAACCTACAGGTCTATGATTGGAAGTCTACTTTATTTGACAGGTACCCGACTAGACATCATGCATGCAGTGGGAATAGTTGGAAGATTTCAGGCAAATCCAAAGGAAACTCATCTTCAGGCAGTGAGGAGAATTTTCAAATATCTTCAAGGAACTCAAAACTATGGCTTATGGTATCCTAGAGATACAGATCTCACATTTCATTCTTATACAAATGCAGATTGGGCTAGAAGCATGGATGACAGGAAGATCACAAGTGGTGGTGCATTTTTTATGGGTTCCATATTAGTATCTTGGTTCAGCAAGAAACAGAGTTCAATTGCTTTATCTACAGCTGAAGCAGAATATGTGGCTGCTGCATCTTGTTGCACCCAACTTCTATGGATGATACAGATTTTGCAGGATCTTCAAATCACTTGTACACCACCTATCTCCATCTTATGTGACAATACAAGTGCAGTCATCATTTCAAAGAACCCAGTCATGCATTCAAAGACCAAGCACATACCGATCAAGTATCACTTTCTCCGAGAACAAGTATTGGAACAAAAGGTTAAATTGGAGTATGTTCCTTCTAAGGAACAAGTAGTTGATATTCTCACCAAACCACTACCCAGGGAAACTTTTGAATATCTCAGACAGAAGCTGGGAGTAGTTGATGTATCATCTTGTTGTTAAATCTTGTCTGGTTCAGAGAAAAATGGTGTACGCGTGTTGGATAAGGAGGATCCGCGTACATACGCCGGCTTGTGCAGAGAAAGTCGTGTATATGGAGGTTTGATGGATATCAGAAGGAGCAGGCTCTGGTTGAAGATATTCTGATGTGGGTATGATAGAATCCATCTAGCACAGGTTCAGGGGGAGCAGATAATCTTCTAATAATGCATTGTTGGCATTATCTTAGAAGCTTTTTGCTTCTGGGTCATAGCTGTTGTTGATTTCAGGTGGAACAGAGGTAGAGGGAGAACAGAAGGAAATCTTGATAGCTGATCTGAATGGTGATTGACAGTTGTTGCTGCTATCAGTGTTGATGACTTTCATAAGTCTTGTTGTTTAAATATTTCGTCTCTATGTCATGTATCTTTTTCTTTTATAAATTCAAGGTCATGTAATGGCCTACATTGGTTTCCCCACTATGCCTGGGATGGAGATGTACTATATTTGGTCATCATTTGTAATATTCTGATGTATTCCCACTTGGTTGATGGATGATCCCCACTTGGTTAGGTGATGGATGTATGTATTGAGTCTTTTGGTGATAGGAAGGTCTTGTATGATGCATAAGTCTTGGTTCTTCTTGAAGAACATCTTTTTGTAGATCTTGCCTACAGTCAGGGGGAGCATGGTCAGCACAGCATGACAAATATTTTGGCATGTACTCAGGGGGAGCACAACCATTTTCCCTTGATGACAAAGGGGGAGAATGATCTTGAGGATCTAGGTGTTGCCATCAAGTCCAAAGGGGGAGATTGTTGGCATTATGGTTCTGGTTTGGCTCTATGGTACAGGTGTTGTACTTGATGGCAACTCACTCATGTGGTAGATCTCAGTTCAGGCACTCAAAATCATGGAAAATGAGATACCCGCAGGTGATCCTAAGAGAATCTGCGGACCCACAAGTACACCGACCAAGAAGTGTGGACATACACGCAGGTGCTCCATTTAGAAGGTGCGGACCCCAGTTTCACTCACTCCAATGCAAAAAAGCGCGTGCACATGGGAATCTTTATGAATGGTCCATGGTATTTAGCCCGACATATTTGATCCTATGGCTTTGGTCCGTGGTTTTGCATCTACAAATATTGATCCAAGGTATTGGGTTCATGGTATTGTGTTATTATGGTTTTGGACCATGGTATTATGAAAGG